>PVPY01001244.1:0-27090 GCA_002982035.1 Fusarium algeriense | reverse complement strand
AGGTGAAAAGTGGATTGTTGCACATGCTTGTCTGTTACACTTGCTTATCAACCACGTTATATAAAACTTTTATATAAAGTTAGGTCTTAATATTATATTTCCTAGATTGCAGTCTGGAAATATATTCAAGTTAATAAGTTTAGTTTTTAATGCAAGTGTCTATACTAGTTCCAAGCTCGTGGCTATCTAATGCATAATCGCACATAAGACCCAGCCATGCTCTATAGAACTTCTCGCCTTCCTGATTAAAGATTGCATCAATCCATACAAACCTGGCTAGAAGTGTCTTCATACAGTCCCACGATCCAAGGTCCAAACCCTTGATACCGCATTTTATCATATTGCCAATCCACTTCTTCTTATCACCTTCCTCAAAAACTCCAATCGCCGCTACAAACCCCGCCCAAACCAGCAGAGGTCCTAATTCTGCATTCCCGTTGGCTACGGTCTCCTGTAGGGCGGCGATGTTCTTCCCGAGTCGTTCGATCATATACGCTAAGAGTTTCGCATAGCCCGAGAAGGGAGTCGGCGACATTGGTGGCGGATGGCCAGCTCTGGACGAGGGCCCTAGCAAGAAAGGATAGTGGGAGCTCGGCAAGATTGTCTGGAGAGCATTGAGACCCAATAAATATGACGAAAAGAAACCACTCGAGAATGATGCTTTGAAGATGAGCGATTATGGCATTGGAATGGATAATTCGTGAGGTCGACCGAGTAGGTCAGGTAGAGTCACTCGCCAAAGTCCTCTGGTTTGAACCCAAGCTCAATGAGTTTAAGGGCTGGATGAACGATGCAGAACCCGTTCAAAAAGACGTTTTTAAGGGATTCATGCACGATTGCCTGACCGTTGGACGCGGTACTTTCTTCTTCAGGGTCTTAAAATGGAAGTTCATGGGTAAGTCACGATCATCAACAGCTCGAATATTGGGACTAACAGTACTGTCTCTCAGAAATGCTGGGAGACATGAGATCACCAGGCATATTAGTAGCATAAATTGACTAAGTTTCCTAACTAGTTCTCCAATAGCGTGTTACAACAGAAAATGACTGATCTACCAAACTTAGGCGGCAGAGTAGACACAGGGAACAGGGTTTTTATCCTTAGAGGCGCGGATGGTGATACTAACACAGTTCTTATGGCCACCCGGGTTCTTGACTCCGACGTCGGCCCAGATAGAATAAGAGCCGCCAGCCTTCTTGCTGTTAGGGCAAGCAAGGAAACCCTTACCACCAAAAGTGAGGTTCCCGTTTTTAGCAACCTTCCAGCCCTTCGTCTCTGCGTTCTTTGGATAGTTGAAGCCCCCGACACCACCATAGGTGGCAAATGCGAGGATGCCCTGGCCCATACCTGAGCGGTCGACGTAGGCCACCTGAGGGTTGTTGCCCCAGGTGTAGAGGCTAAGTTCGCCATCTTTGTTGATATTAAACGTGATTTCGTTCTCGTATTTGCCGGAGTCGCAACTGGCGCCCTGGTTTTTGAGCTTGAGGGCGAAGCGACCCTTGGAAGCTTGGAGAGCGGCGTGGTCGAGATCCTTGTTGCCATGATGGAGGGCAACAGCGTTATATTCGGTTACCTCCACAATCTTGTCGGTAGAGGCAGAGGCCATGCCAGTGGCGAGGATAGCAGTAAGGAAGGTTTTGAGCTGCATATTGATAGTCTGGCAGAAAAACGATTGGTAAAATAAATAACGAGCCGGTGTTGAGCTTAAGTGTTGGAAGCGATGGTAAGTTGTAAGTAAAAAGATTTAAGATGTCTTATAGAGATGCTCTTTATATAGGTATTAGTCTCTATGCTGATCTTTATATTATGCCGTTAAAGCCGGAATTATATATGTACCGCCTTGCTAGGGGATACGAGATGGGTCTCGCTGGAACCCTTGCATTTACCTCTTGTTTGGAAAGCCCGTATAATCCTCGCTAGTCTTAAACCTACCTCTAATACAGAGCTCTAGGCGGTATAATCTATAAATAGTTTAATCTCTGTTTGTGCCTATGAGTCCACTAAGAGCTATATACCAACCAGTTAAATAAGTTCTCTAGTAATACAGTTGAGCCCAACTCAAACTCCTCAGACACCATGCTAACTGAAGTCTATAATACGCTTAATCCACGACTGGAAGCGACAAGGATGGCTATAACTCTTAGTTCCTCTATGCATATTGTTAGGGGCATTCTATCATACACTTCATTGCTATCCCTCGGCCTCGGGATGTTGGCTGGTGGTTCAATTGAGTGGCTTGGCTCGAGGTGGTGTGTATGGAGGGGCACTTAAAAGCATCTGAATCTAGCGGTGAGTGACGTGTTAACTTAATTAATATGGTAAGATTAAAGGGGAGCTAAGCTCGAGCTCCTTGGGAAATTAAATACAAGCGACTTAAATAATATACTTTATATACGGAGTAAGTCTCGGAAAATCGGTACTAATTACAGAACTGCCGGTATATTAAGCTTTTAGTAGAATTAAAATAAGCTATAAGACGGGCGCAAATGGGTAGTTCTTATTTTATTTTAAGAATATTAGACTTTTTTTTAAAAAAAGCTACTAAAATATATAAATAGAAAATAAGAATATATTGTCCGCAGGCTGATCGATTGGCATGCCTTGGAAAGATGGGGTCGCAGGCTTTACTACTGTGAAAGCTTCGGAAAGTCAGTCATACGCCCACATCTCGTTCCAGCGTAATCGCTGACCTCTGTAAATCAGCTCTGCTTGGTACTTGCCAGGCTCTGTCTCGAAGCCGAAGAGGGATATCTCAGATGCGACTTTTCTTGGGGTAGTGAGCATCCATTCATGGGCGCTATCCTCATTCTTTTGAGCTGCTTTGGTGCGCCTGGCAGCCCGGATGTTCTGTCCTTTCATAACATGGCTTCGTATACTTTTGCGTACCGTTGGATCAACCTTCTCTGCAGGGCCAGTCGAGACAATCCAGCGGTTTGAGTGATTGTTCATAGCCGTGGCTCTCTAGGATGAAGGCGAAAGGAAGAGGAAGGGGATCATGCTAAATTACTGCCGCGCTTAGACGAATCTCCTCCTTGTCATTTGCAGCAAGATGACAACCACGCTTCGGTCGTACGATTCCCCCGCTGTAATAATAAGCGCCGACCCGACAACGCCGCTGACTACTGACCGCTGACCGCTGTTGGCCAAGACTGTATTGCTGCCCATATCGGGTTTAGCTTCAGTCTGGCACGCACACGGCTACTGTACCAAGGTAAAATCTTCGGATGCATGGTTCGGCATCTGTGTGCCACTGTGGCCAACATGTTGTAGGACAGAACATATCAGTAGAGTTGACAGGGCCAGCATTTTCATAGATACCGCCACCGGGGATATAGATCCGACCATTGACCGCCACGGCGGAGGTGCCGTGTCTCGGCAATCTCATCGGCCATAGCGCTTCCCATGTTTCAGAGGCCGTGTTGAACACCTCTCCATGAGAACCTTTAGCTTGGTTACCCTCTCCGCCGAAAATGTAGATTTTGGTCCCAATAGTGATTGCTGAGACTCCTCCACGGGCGGTGGGCATTCGAGCTAGGCTCGTTTGCCAAGTTGCCTTGGGGTTATCGAGCTGCAAAGAGAATACTGTGTCTCTGTTGCCGCCTGACCCGAAATATCGACCCCCGAGTACGTAGAATGTCGATCCCACCACAACGGCACCGCCTGCATGATCTCTTCCTCCAGGAAGATGTTGTGATAGAGTTCCCCATGTCCCTTTTGTAGTGTCGTAGACAGAGACAGTTGTAACCGAGTCTTGATAGCCACTCCCTGCGACATCAAGGGTTGTCATGCCACCTGCAAGATATATGCTTGTACCATGGACTCCCGTTGCAGCGCTGCCTCTCGCAGTTCCATTTAGCATGGGGGATATAGAAGTCCATTCATTTTCCTTGGGGTCGTAAATCCAAGAACTGGCCACCCCACGCCAGGCACCATCTGGAGCTACCGCAAGACCACGAAGCAAATACACTCTACCACCGACCACGGCGACGTTGGCATGGTTCATTGGCAAGGGCAAAGACGGGGCAGAAGACCATGTATTGCTTGGAATGTCGTAAAATTGCATTATATCCGTCGTATTGATGAAGTTCCCATCAGGGACTACGCCACCTAGAATAGCCAACGTTTCTGCAGACAGAGCAACGGTTTTGTGTTTCTGACGAGCATCGATAGGAATTGGGGCAAGTTCTTGCCAGTTCTCGTCACTGCATGGCACACAAGAACCAGCAGCGATGCCGAAGCTGCTTGGGATGGCTAGAGCAACGACAGAAAAATGCATTGTAGTCAGTCGATCAGAATTAAGAATTGTAAGTAAAGGAAGTTTAAGGCATCCAATTCAGAATGACGAGACTTTTGGAGAAAAAAGAAGCCCACGTTTTATATGATTTTCTCTTTGGAGAATAGAAGGATGACGCGGCATTCTGGCCCGCAGATTCATGTCGGAGGCCAACTTGGTCCGACGCCCTTGACCGACCGCGAGCCCGAACACAGGCCCGCCGTTCAACGCTGAGGCTGGGTGGATAATTTGAGCGTCGGTGGCAAGGATCAGCTACTTGGTCTTGAGGGACTAAACGTTACCGAGCGACCTTTTGCAGATCGCTGTCGATGAGCTGGCGGTTAGCTGTGAAAGTGTCTCACTGGGCGCTCAAAGGCATGTCTTGGGATAGACAAGTGCGATATCCTTTTCCGAACCGTAATTTGCAGCCAGCTCGCTCTCGATGTCGACACCGACACCGAAATGGACTGGAAGCCTTCGATGCACGGTTACAAATCTCTACGTTTGCCTCAATCTCGATGGGCTTCATAAAGTAGTCCGCCCGCTACGAAGGATCCCGCCATATCATTAATCTGGTCCCTTTCTGTAAAGCCTTTGATGTGCCGCTTTGTCCTATGACTGCTCGCGTGCTATCTCTTCGGGGTTATGCGTTCGTGCAGGTCCGCGTTTTTCTATGTATGCAAGTCCTTGTCTCCCGCAAGTCCCGATGCAGTTTGTCCCCAAGGCCGAGCTCCGTGTCCAACGTCCAACTACACGCGCTTCCCTCATCAAGGCAGCGTCCCATGCTGGAATCAGACTAAATGATGACGCTATATCTAATCTCGACTTGTAAGCAGTCTAGGCGGAGGCCCGAGTCCGACTCCACTTACGTACATGTATGCTACAACCTCTATTTTCACAGCTGCCGGAATTTGAGTACTGCACAATCAAGGGTCCAATGAAGGGCGGTGCTATCGAGCCCGCCCCCTTGTCTTGTCTTGCAAGTCGGCACGGATCTGACGTGACTCCCAACCCCGTGCCGCAGAAACAAGTTCACATAAAGCCGGGGGCAGTATTGCCAGGTTGCCCAAAAGCCACAACGCCATTAGCTGGCCTGTAACACAGACATATCATCACGAATTCCTAGAGAAATAGGGCCAGCAACTCGTGTTTGAATCGAGTCTGGTGCGGATTTGCCGATTCAACAGGTGGTGAATTAGCGCGCTTTCCAGGTATTGGAAACGATAAGGAACTATCAGAGCCCAAGGTGAGAGAAGCAGAGAAACACATTGCTCCTAAGCTATGTCCAACCGTCTAGCCAATACCCCAGACCCCATGAAATCCGTACCCATGACGATAAGCATCCTCGCCCTTGCTATCTCCGTGAGAGTTACTGCATCCAAAACGACCAGCGAGCTCTTTTTCTCCTTTTGTCTCATCACCGCCGTCAACAGCACGCCGTCATCCTCCGCTTCAGCACCCGGCCTCTTCACCAAAATGGGCTCAGAAGTCAGGTGTCGTGTTTCAGGCGACCAAATCTTGACAGCCTTCTCATTTGTGTCAATCTTTATGATAGAATCGGCAAAGTAACCCTCTTGTTTGACGTGAATGCCGTAGGCGTAGCGGTAGGCCTTGCCCATGTAGCCCGGATTAATCCGGGGCAGTTCTATGTTTCCGAGCTCGTAAGGGATGGTAAAGTCGACCTCGGCGTCATAAGTCACCAGAGGAGTGGTGTTGTCTTGACCGCTGCCGTGGCAGGCCGACGGGGCGTGATAAGGCAAACGGAAGCGCGTAAAAGAGCCGGCGAGATCGTTCCACGAGGAGGCATTGGGGCTACCGAGGTTGGCGCGCAAGTTCTCGATCTTGGCCGCGAAGATAAAGCTAGCATCGTCTATACGCGGGAGGTCGATGAAGATGTCACCCTCGTTGTTCTCGAAAGAGTTGACCTCATGGAAGGCGAAAAAGGCATGGCCGGTTTCATATTTTCGTAACAAGCGCCCAGAGACGCGATCCATGGCGTAGAAGATGGCATGGCGAGCCTCGTCCCAGTCACCAATACTGTCCAGAATAGTGTAAGCTGGCTTGACGAGGTCGGCCTGCCATACGATGAGAATGATGTGCTTTTTCGGCACCGAACATAGAGTGAACATAGGTGGGAGGGGCGTCTGTGATGTTGGCCATTATCTTTGTTTCACCCGTAGGAGGGTTGATGCTGAAGACGCGGTAGATGGGCGGCTGGGCGTCCATATCGATCACATAGTTGTACACTGAGCCGTCTTCAGCGACAACGGGATGAGCAGCGCTGCGGTCACCGTTGACCAGGAAGGGATGTGAGGCCAGATTGTGAAGAACGAGATGGCAAATGAGAATTAGGTCGCGTTTGAGGGGCTGTATGAGGTAAAACAGGAGAGCGATGAAAGTCATCATGGTATAACCTTTTCAAACCATGTGCCGTAAAATCCTTGGACAAGACTCAATATCTCTCCAGAGGCCTCGGCCTGCTTTCGAATTTCAAATCATCCCACCTCATGACTCAATACAGCTAGAGCTGTGTGCTTTGCACAAGTATGGTTGCGTAGATATTGTAAGGCCAGCCGATTATAGCTATGGTCCGCCAGATGGATGTTGGAGACTCTGAAAGTCGGCCAAACGCTTGCATAACACCTGACATCAATGCCGTCTGAATTACTAGCGTCCTATCTGAATGCAAGGCTCGCGGCAAGAGGAATTGTAGGCGCACTCGGGGATCGGCCGCTGACATTACCGAAGCTCAGTATCTGGACTTTAGGGGCCAAAGAACCGTGGAAATGGCGATTGTGATGCACATTGCATTGCGCATTCGGACTCGGACATCGCTCAACGCGTGCCACCAATCAGGTGCAAGGCTATACGTATGCGGCCGGTGCAGTTACGGGTTGATCCTTTCTGGGGGATATGGCTTGGCAAGCTCTTGGCATAAAGGGAGTCTACTTTACCGAATAGGTATGGAAGAAGACTAGTGCTAGAGATAATGCAGTACTGGGGGTGGATGCTAGTGGGCGGTCAATAGGCGGACGGGTACCCGTCCTTCTAAAATGGGACGGGTCCCGTCCCAATTGCTATATTCAGTCTAGCCCTCTCCGCTATCGGATTGCCTCCTGCTGTGTAATTCTACTATCTCGAGTGGTTTTACTTAAAGTCTTATTAACCTACTATGTTTTTTTTAAAGCAAGTTGATGACTTTAATTTGAATAGCCTTAATGTATTTAAGTAATATATCTACTCTAATAAACTCTATTAGAACTACGGCTGAATTACAATATAACTTTCTTCTTATTCTACGGTAGAATATAAGGCTTCTTATTTATCGATATCCTGCTGAGCTATCCCCTAAAGCTCGCCTATGCCTCTTCTGCTTGTAAATAGTCGTCCGTTCTCGGTCTCCTTAGCTACTTGTACTTCAATGCGATTAGTCTCTGCTTTATCCTAGTCTAAGTAAGCCATTATCTCTTCTTTAGTCTACTCTCTTAGACCCGTTGAGGTTTTGCAGTACCTCCCTATCTGCTTATAATTAAGGCACTAGCTGTAGCTTGCTTTTAGGTATCCTAAAGGTAAGCCTATTGCTTTTCGATACTAGCAATTACCAAGCTAGGTTCCTAGGGGTTAAGCCTTATATTAGTCCTCTCTTGACTTGATGTATCTCTAGTGGATGGCTTGTAGATCGTTATACCTTAGATGTATAGTTGGGTCTAAAGCTGGATCTCCTGAGGTTAACTGTAAAGATACTAGCGGTATATATATAGATAGTATAGGTAATAGATGCCGAGGTTCTAGAGTCGTTATGTGTCGGTCTACCTACTCTATTTCGATAGCTAACTGGTATGGTAGATCTTAATAAGTTAATTTAGGCTTAAACTTGAAATTTTCTAAAGTTGTAATTAGTTGCTATTGTATTTTATTAAGCGTTTTTATTACTAGTGGCCTTAGTTCCTTAGGGGTCATAAAGGGTATCTACCTAAAGGTTTTCGAATATACCTATAGCTAGTCTGAAGATATAACGGGTAATGCTTTTAGTTCTAAGTATTATAGTGGATACTCCTTTAAGTTCCTTGCGTGACTTAGTATATAATATTTACTGTATAAAGGAGGGTTTCGTATTAGCCTTGCGTTTTCGATGACTTTAAAGCTATTAAGTTCTCTTTTTACACTAGATAATAGTAAAGACGAACTTATAGCTACTGGATCGACTTGCTGGTGGGGTTCTAAGAGGGGTCGCCAATTATCTTTTTAAGTTAAGTGCTAGTGCGAATAGAAATCTTCGAGTTATAGTGCCTGGTCTCGAACTAATAAACCCTTTAGCTTGTAAGTGTAAGGTAGCCCTTATAATTATAAGAAAGAATTAGTATAGGCTGATATAGGAGTAGAGTCTTTATGTAATAAAAGCTTTTATTATTGCTTAACTTTTCGCAAAGCTTTATAAGATACCTAACTACATACTATACTATAGAAGGTACTAGAGAGTTTAATAGGGGTCTTAATTTTCTGCTTGGCTTGGTTTGACTTTAGCTCTACTAGTTGATTTAGTAGTGTATATTTAATTGATTGCTAAGCATTAAATAGGTCTAATGTAGATACTTTAAGGTGGCTCTTAAGCAGTTAGTATATGCCTTTAACCCTTAAAGTGACGATGTTGTTAAAGTGGGGGTATTAATTGACCTACGCCTTTACTAGCTTCTCTTTATATTAGTTAAGCCAGTTTGTCTTAATATATCTAACTTCTTTAATATAGTCCGGGAGATATTTCTTTTTAAATTTAAATATTTATTTATAGAAAGTTTGTTTATTTAGTGACTTAATAATTAAATGCTAATGGCCGTAAAACTCATTCTAAGCCTCTATTCCTAGGTTATCCCCTTAAGTCTAGCGTATAAATCTTGGCTAATAGTAGCAGAGAACTGCCTTATTAGTATGCTAGAGATATAGCAGCAGCCTTAACGATGGGAAGTAAGTATCGATAGCATTCATACATGCTAGGTAGCGATTAGTTAAGATGACTGAGGGATGTCTAATTATGTGGTTTTTGCATAACGATTGGAATTAATCTAACGCCTAAAAATAGTCTTCTTTACATTCCCTACTTAGGAAAGCGAATGCAATATAGAACGAACGTTAATAAGAGTCGATACCGATTAAGTCTAAAAGTGGTATACTGTATTTATTGGTTTTATAGGTATAGTCTAAGATTAAGATATCCAGATATGCCTATAGGTATGCCACTGATTTAGGATGCGTAAATAGAATAGCTTTAACTTGACTGTCTGGACCGGTTTGAAATTGACTTTAAA
Source organism: Fusarium algeriense (assembly GCA_002982035.1). Lineage (NCBI taxonomy): Eukaryota > Fungi > Ascomycota > Sordariomycetes > Hypocreales > Nectriaceae > Fusarium > Fusarium algeriense. Next base: position 17,513 of record PVPY01001244.1, on the reverse strand, counting down.
ATCCTTCTCTAAACAGCTGATTAGTAAGTGCGTTAATGCTGCTTTATCCTTAATATACTTCTCGTCTAGTATCTACAATACGATTGTAAATGTCCTATTGTATTGCTATTATATTAGTGTTCTACTGTATATACGTTCTAATTTCTTTAGGGGCTATCCTAACGTTAGTAAGGCCAGTTAGTTAAGATAGGTGCTCTTTAGATAGTGTTTGAAGTACTAGGTAGGCAGTGGTGTCTTGGCTTGGTTTATGGTTATATAGTGAGAATTGGCTATTAGAATGGTGCCGTAGAGTCTAGGTACTTCTATTATTATTTTCCTTCGCTAGTATAGAGAACTTACAGCCTGTTGTTTGAGTTATTGTCTTACGTTAGCGTTCTCTAGAAACGATTAGATGGTTATGGCGACGATTATATATATATGTAATTGTCCTCCTGCCGGTTTTCTCCTTAGTTAACCTTCTAGTTATAAATGTATAGCCTCTAGTTGCTGCCTAGGCGTTAATTACCTCGAATAGCGCCTCCCGTAACTTATACTTGCCTTTAGGAGGGAGATAGTTATTAGGAAATGGTATTAGATTTTGAGATTGGTTAACGTTTATAGCAAAGCAGTCATCGTTAGCCCGTAATCTCAATACGATTAGCAGTAAGTACAGTAGAACGCGATATTTGAGATGGCGCGAGAGGGAGACTAATAGCGGAGTGAGCTATACTAGATATGGTAATTGGGACGGGACCCGTCCCATTTTAGAAGGACGGGTACCTGTCCGCCTATTGACCACCATGCTAGTGCTAATGCTTAATTGAATAAGCTTAGGAACTATAGGAATATATTCACTATCGGATTATTAATTCATCTGACAATATCGCTGAATCTATTACAATGTTCTTTAAATACCAAGCATGCAATTCCCAGTACCACGTCTATATTCCTTCATAACAGAAAAAAGTTCATAAACAGGATTCAACATTATCTCTGACTCGGACCATTATTACCACCATGCCTCACCGCAAACATCAGCACCCCTCTCACCTCAATCTCCAATCCACCTCACACTGCACTGACTCTATACGAACAGGGACTAGGATTGTCTACGTCGGTCTCCTTGCCAATTTGTCTTTAGGTGTGAATACCCCAGAGCATTGGCATGTGCATGAGTCTGCTCGCAAAGACTGTATTATTGACCCGAGAAGGTCTAGCGGTGCAATGACTTCCCCCGACTTGCGGTGCTCCTTTATTCAATGCTGGCATTATGGCATCCAGATGGCAACCAACCATCTCTCCCATGCCCTACAGCCGCTACTTCCAGAGCAAGCTGGATAATGTGCTCTGGATACGTATATGGCTAAGATCTACCCGGAGCTCGAGTTTGTGGCTGTTCACCCTGGACTAATGCAGACCGACCTAGTGAACAACTCGAGCGGCACGAATCCCTTTATCCGGACCATGGTCAATGTTGATTACAAGATGCTCGCGACGGTTGAGGCGGGTATTTGAAACCAGCTCTGGGCTGCTACATCGCCCAATGTTGTCAGCGGGCAGGATTACGAGCCAGTTGGCGTGCCTGGCAAAGCGAGTGACTTCGGCAAGGACGATAAATTATCTAAGGAGTTGGGAGAGTGGACAAACGAGCAACTAAGTGGGGTGACGCTCTGAAATAACCGCTTCTCAAGCATACTATATATATAATATTGTTCTCCGCCTTCTGATGGCCCCGATGACCGGCGATGACCGGAAAGAAACCACGGCAGGGTAGCATCAGTATGACGTTCCCAAGGTACGTCATGCGATTTTTATTTCTTCCTAGACCATAAATTCCATAAGAGATAATTTGGACTCAATTCGTCTGAATCGTGCCGCAAGTGAGCAGCCTGCCCATCAGACAGCCACGGTGCATGCTTTGAAGACTTGGATAGTTCGTGAAGGAAAGAGGGCATAGTTCGAATAGTATTAGTTGTGCCGTCCAAGTCAGCGCTGATAAGTTGCTATTGTAGTTGCCGGAGCATTCTCTCCGAGCTCTGTAACAACGAGTTTCGCTGCCTCGCTGGGCCGTCATCAAACATTTCCCCAGAGATGCATTACGGAACACACGACAAAGGATGTGTCCACAGTGGGTATCATATTATGTTGCTTGGGTACTTGGAACTTTTAGGAAAATTCCCCTAGAAATATACCATTGGTCCAACTCATCCAACCTCTCTGGCTTATACTTCAGATGCTTCCTGTATAATATACACTACCAATGACAGATGTACAACGCGGTAGTGAATCACAAGGAGAACCTGTCCACAAATGCAAAGAAACTTAGTAAACGTGCTTAAACCTAGCTCCATCCCTACTCCTTTGACAAGGCCCAATGCAGTGCCACAGAATGCTGAGGTCTCTCGAGCTTCGCAGCAATCTCTGACCACTTCATGCCCTCTATTACGTACGCTCGCAGACGGCGATCTTCAAGCTCTGACCAAGCTTTCTCTTTACAGTCCATAATCTGAGCATGTTGCTGCACACCAGGCTCGCTCCGGTTTCATTCCATGGCAATGTCCGACCAGTCCATTCCCTTCATCAGATACTCTTGGAGACCATCTTCGTCATCCTATGGCCAACGTGCCTTGATCAAGACCTCCATGGCACTACCAATCCATTCGCTGCCTCTTGAGAAGCGGGAGTTAGGAAGACAGGTGCTGGTTCCTCGCGTACTGGTTTGCTAGGGTTATCATCACGTTTATACAGATGACGGAATAAGCCAAGCTGAGCAATACTGTAGCCACATCGCTGGAGCACTTGACTGTTAGTCTCATGGCACTTCCCGCTGTCACTGCTCGGCATCGGCGTCATCCGAGCTGGAACCCAGCAGTCGAACGATAATGCTGGCCATGCCTCTCGCAAGGGACAGAAGATCCGTCAGCTCCAAGAGCGCCGTATGCAAGCCAATTCAGCTGGTCGCGACATAAAGATAGCAGACAAGCAGATTGATGGCCAGAAGAAACATTGTGACAGCGTCCAGGCTGAACTTTGTGCGCACCAACAACAGGTGGCTGACAATGCGGAGACTGAAGCCTACCTCGGTACCAAGTACACATCGGAGAAGCTTTATGCTTGGCTGGACGTAGAGACGCGAAAGCTGATGAATAACACGTACCTGGCAGCTCTCGACATGGCCAAGACAGCTGTGACCTGGGCTGTTAAAGATTCATCCAAGACAGGTTCCGTCACGGCGAAGCTACGAGAAAATCTTTGACCCAAAACCTGCTCAACTGAGCTATAAATACGGATCGAATTCCCCAAGATCCTGATAGCGTTGATGACTTTCTCACACCGCAACTTTTTTTTGACCCTGTTAAGACCTCTACTTGCTGCGATTTCTCCCCGAAATAGATCGATAACAAGATCCTCTTCGGTCAATATGCCAAGGGTGTTTATTGAACTGCTGCTCCCAGCCAAGCGGCCGGTATAACTGTCTTTCACAACGTGGTCATGCGCTTTGTAGAATATACGACTTCTTTTCTACCAGGAGAGCTCAGTTTTGTTTATGGAGAAATCGAGAGATCAGTCGAAAAAAGCAGGCGGGTGTAATTGACCTTGGAGCTGAAGGTCCTTGGCCGAGGCACATCGTGCGGCGCCATCGGTCTCGGGGGTCAAGCCTGCATTGGCCTCCGTCGCCGAAAAGTCCAAGTTGACTACAGTGGAAACCTGATTCTAGGGGAGGACCGTTTATCGCTCAGCAAAAGGATTGCTCTGTTGTAACAAAAAGAAGCAGAAGCCGCCAAAGAGGTTGCTGGAGTCCCCATTAAGAAGCAAGGTCAAGAAGACGCCGATCGCCATTTATTCCTTGCCGCGTATTACCAAGCTCTTATATCGCCGGCAGTCTAGATGCGAATGATGATAGCGATATCGGTCTACTTCTTTACAGCAAGTTCTTTGGAGGACCAGAAGTATGGTTCCCCTCCTTTCGCCATCAATCTATCACGCCGACGGCACAAAGTTCCTTTCCCGAAGCAGGAAATGCCTCCTCCAATCTGAACAAGAAGCGAAGCAGCAGGTCAATGGTTTCGATCTGGCCGAGCTCCAACATCTCAGCTAGTATAATCTACTTCGGCTTTGAATTTTCCATCATCAGGCCAGTAAGCTCTTGATAGATGGCCACCTCATATCTTGAGCGCGTAGAGCTTCTAAGAACGAAATGAAACTCGGAGAGGCTAGTGTATATTTAGTCAAAAGCGCCAATGGCAATAGCGGTGTCGACCTGAGAAATCATGGCTTTCTAGGATAATGGCACCGCACTATCGTTCAAACAACAGATCGTCACTTGGGCGTGTTGGCTGCTCGGTCTAGCTAATGATCCAGCGGCAGGAGAACTTGTTATCATATCACGCCGCTGAGGCTGTTTGCTTTAAATGATATGGTGTTCACAGATCCCAGTTAATGATAAAGGGGAATAGCAAGACCAGTGTCGCGCAATTGGCGTCTACAGTTTGGTTGGAAGGTGAACCGTCAATTCTTGGTGATTTCTGGGTTGGCAAGGCGTACTTAGTCTTGCCATCCAATTCCGATAGTCAGCAATGAAAGAATGCGTGAAACATGAAGGCAATGGAAGCAAATGCATGCGAGCTATCGAGATGCAAGACATATATTTACGCTAGCTTAGCACTGTTCCAATAGAATGAACTAACTCAGTTCTCGATCCAAGTAGAGGCACCCGACGGAAACTACGTGAAACAATCCATTTGCCAAGATAAGAAGAGAGCTTTTGAAGGTTGGGATAATAGTCGATCTCAGAAGAGAAGGTCAGGCACATAAAATGTGAAAGAGGAGGACAACGGAGCGAAGTGGGAGGTTGATCCAGTTCTCACTCGTCCTAGGCTCAGGAGCTCTTTTGATCTAGACGTTGCACATAGACGTCTATGACCATGAACTCTATAAACTCTCTTTCCCGTATGTGAGCGAGTCGGGCAATTTTGCTACCAAGACTTGGCAGAGATACACATTTATGTAATCGAGTTGGCACTGCCGCTTGTTACTGAAGCTCTCAAGTTCTTCGATAAGAGTCCGGTACTGCTAGTTATCTTCTGCGATTGGCTTAGAAGATTGGGGATCCGAGATAGTTGGACCGAGAACAACGTTGTGGAGACTCTGGCCAGTTGTTATCTGGCGGTTAGGATCTTAAATACAGGGCAAATAACAGGGGAATTTGTTTGATTCATATAATCAACTCTTCCTCCATGGTTGAAATTTCGCGTCGACCAGTGGTCTTGTTATAGCATTCGCACGTCAAGAGTTACCTTTCTGCAATGGCCCTTTACAGCTAAGGACGACCATTCTGGGTCTTGTTGGGGACTTGATAATAGCACTGTGTCGTTGCTAGAGGATTCGGGCAGCCTCCTGGCGAGGCTGATAAATCCTCAATGAGCTGGCTTTGCTCAGCCATCTGCTTGATTGTGTCTTCCCTGCCAAGATGAGGCTAATTTCGAAGAGTGGTCTTTAGGTAGTTGAGTGACCCGTAAAGATTCTGCCAGATATGAGGGGATAAAAAACGACTGATAGACGGATGCGCATCTGCTAGTACAGTTAGAATCTCAATCCGCCATTATATCCTTGATCTTAAAGAGATACCTTGCTTTGCTTACTTCAAAAATCGACTGAGCTAGCTGAATGAAATATAAATAGGCGTATGGTGTACTGTTATTGTGGAATGTCTGCTTAATAAGGACTGGGAAATAGTGGGTTGCTGGCCTGAGTTGCGGGAATATAGGAAAGTTTTATTTGGTTCTCGGTCTTGATAATAGTGGATTGACATTGCGAAGAAAATGATAAAGGAGTGTTACTCAGAAAATGAAATTGATATGGAACTGAAAATGGTCTAAATCTAATGACCTATCTTAAAGAATCAAAACCTAACCGCTGTTGTTACAGTTCGTGCAGTAGTCCATAACGACACTGCATGAGTTGGACAGACGAATATGTCCACAAATCCAAATACCATCGTTCTTCTTAGCGTTCTCGCGAGCTGCAATAATATCACTGCCCTTCATACCAATGCCATAGTCGTCACACTCAAACTTGGCAATACAAGCAGCTTGACCAAATGAGGCAGCCATAAGGATACCCTTGTTAGACCGACTATATCGCGTCGTGTAACCCTTATACACAGTATCGGCATCGAATTCATTAATGGCCCTATCACAAGCCTCACCCAAGCCCTTCTTCGACAAGCTGTCGGCTGTTCCACACTGGCCACCGCCGTCGTTATCAACAGCAGTTTGAGAAGGCAAAGGCGTGGAAACAGTTGATGGTTCACCGTACCCATGTGTTGCTGTGACATGGACGGTCCAAGCCATGAAGTACTCAAGGGTGTAGGCTGAGTAGACCAAGACAATGCCGTCGTTGGTCTCAGTGAAGGGAGTCTGCACTGGGGCTTGGGTAACTGGGGCGTCGGTGACAGGGACAACTGGGGAAGGGTATGAGGTGTAGTCCTCGCAGCTGTTGTCGATCAGAGAAGCTGTAGCGACGTATTGCTTGCCGGAGACTGTGGTGCTGCATTGGCAGTATGGCTTGTCGACGCGAGGTCCGCCGTAGATCACGCAAGGGTAGTAGGTGCGGACTTCCTCGCTAGTTGTCGCTGCTGCATCAGTTGTTACACCGGATGTGATGGCATCGGATGAGGCTCTGGTAGTGGTGATAAGAGTGCTTGGTGTAGAGGTTGGCAAGACAGTGTCAGATGGTGTGGTTGTAGCCTCAGTGGTCGTCTTGTCCTCGCTAGTGGTTGTTCCGACAGCCTCAGTGGTCTTCTCTTCGGCAGCGGTTGTTCCAGTAGTCTCAACAGTCTTATCATCTGTAGTAGGGCCTGCTGAAGTCTCGGCAGTGGAAGTGGCATCAGCTGTAGTGGCGGCCTTGTCTGTAGAAGAGGGGCCGGCCGAAGTGGTACCAGTGGAGCCACCACGGACCAAGCACTTGCTGGCAGCCTCCTCCTCGGCACGCTTCTGGAGGCCAGCAGCGGGTGTAGTTTCGGGAAGGTCAATAAGATCAGGGTAAACGATGAACTTATGTGAAGTGACAAGCTGGTCCTCGACCCAGAGTCTCCATCGACCCATAAACTGGCCAAGGACGTCGTCTTCGGAGCTAAAGACGATCTCCTCAAGCATATCATACTCGACGATAGCGCGACCCCACGTTCCATACTGCTCGGTAGATTCTTCACGGTTGGTACGTGTGTAACCGAGAACGGTTGAGTCAGACCCAGGAATGATACCAGAGACTTGACTGGCTAATTTGTTTGCACGCTCTTCGTAGCGATAAGTTGTGGTCACGCCAAGGCTACGCTCAAGGTCGTTGGTGAAGGGAGTGACAACGAAAACCCTTGGGTGATAGATGGAATGCAACACGCCGGGGACTTGGTCTGTGCCAACAAGATTAGCAACGCTTTCGGCATTTATGGTGCCATCGCGAAGGGCATTGAAAGTAGTGGCCTCAAATTCGTCGTCAGGTGTGGGGTTCCAGGAACTGTCGATGAAGACAGGGTTTTCCCAGATATGAGACAGATAGACACCCAAGTTAGACACGATAATGACAGATGTACAGCCGTAGATACCGTTGACTCCTGCAGATCCTTTACCAGCGAAAGGAGGAGCTCCGAACCAGTGTCCCGCGGTGGCTCCAGTCTGATCCACCCAAAAGGGTGTAAGTGAGGCAACGTAGAAAGGGTTAGGAGACATGTCATCGTTGAACCTTCGAGCCACTAGCTCCATGTCACGCTTAGAAGGCGGGGCTGCAGACTCGGACCGGGCAGTAGGAGCAGTGAAGGGGTCGTCACCGAAGCTAATAGGCTTAGAAGGGTCTGTAGGGAGAGGTCCGTTGACAGTGGTGCTGGGGATATCATTGCAGTTAATGTCACCAGCCACGTTGCCCATCTGTCCTCCCTTCGATCCTCCAGCTCCAATAGGACAAGAACCACCGCCACCGCCACCGCATGTGTCAGAGCCACAAGGTTGCGGAAGGCCAGTAGTCGTCGTAGTGGCTTCAGTGGTAGTAGTCTCCTCCGTTGAAGTAGGGGCTTCGGTGGTTGTAGGAGCCTCTGTGGTGGACTCCTTCTCGGTCGTCTCCTCTTGCTTGGTGGACTCTTCTTTGCTCTCTTTACTCTGCTCCTCCTTGCTCTTATTCTCCTCATCCTCATCAGTCAGGTCATCGTTTTGGCTCTTTACTTCAGGAACAGCGCCGGTGACGGCAGGCACGTTGCCAGCAATGATGTTGCCAGAGATCTTGGTAAGATCCTGAGCCATACAAGCGAGCTTGTTGATGATATCACCAATAGGTCCAAGAAGGCCTCGCTTCTTGTTACAGCCAACGTCGGGCTTGCCGCCCAGAGACACGATAACAGCGATAATGTCGTCATGAGTGTCCTCGACTTGCTTGTTAGTCTCATCGGTGAGAGACTCGGGGTCTTCGGTCCACTTGTTGATAACGGGGATCAGAGCGGCGACCTGCGAGGAGACGGAGGAAACGCTAGCTGTAACCACCTCAGGAGCAACGGTTGTAGGAGCCGGGGCCTGGGTGATGACAGGCTCGCCGTCATCTTTACTGGTAGGCTTGGACTCGTCGGTGGTAGGCTTAGGCTCTTCTTGCTGGGTGGTGGTCTTGGCAGGCTGCTCAGCGGCTGTTGTTGTAGTGTCCTGGACAGGCACCTGCGCAGTGGTAGTCTCAGCAGGTGCGACACCAGTGGTGGTGGTTTCAATGGCGGGCTGTTGCTCAGTGGTGGTATCTGGCTGAGGGATGTTGGTCTCAGTGGTAGTATCAGGAACAGCGTTTGATGTTGTTGTAGGCACAAAAGGCACCTGCACTTCCGTGGTGGTGTCCTGACCAACAACTTCTTGTGAGGAACCAGGGGTCTGGATGATGGGCTGGTTGGTGGTGTCCACTACGGGAAGCCATGTGGATGTAGGGACAACTGGAGGCGGCAGCTCCGTTGTTGTGTCCTGGACAGGAGGTACTTGTTGTGAGGTTGTGTCCTCGACAATAGGCTGTCCAGTAGTTGTGTCTTGAACATTGGGTTCAGTTGTAGTCTCTTGTGCAATGGGCTGAGTGGTGTCAATGACAGGCGCTGGACCTGTCGTAGTGTCTTGGATAATATCTTGGGAAGTTGTTGTATCCTGAACTACAGGAGGAAGCTGAGTAGTTGTCTCAGGGTTGTCATGAATTTCTTCCGAGGTCGGCTGAGGAACAACGATAGCATCGGTAGTGGTAGGATGAAGGTCAACAGGCAGCTGGGTGGAAGTGTTAATCACTGGTGGAATGAAAGCTTCAGAGGTAGTAGTGGTAGTAGTAGGCGCAGCTTCAGGAACAGGGTCCTGAGCAATTGCGTAGAATGGCAGCGCCGCCAGGGCAAAGAATGTGGCACGCATCTTGGCGTAAACGAATGACAGGTAAAACGAATAACCGAAAAAAAGAAGTACTATACCAAGCTGGAGCGTAAAAAAAAACTCCAAGCCTATGGTAAATGAAGGCTGAATCGAAACGCCACGCAGCTAGCACTCTATATATCTACTTTATGTTGGCAAAACGCAGCCGATCGGAATATGCCCGTGCATTAGTCTGATCCTTCTATGTATTGCTGTCTGACAACCAGCGGCACAGGAATGATGTGATTGGAGTTAGAGCGACGCACGCAGGTACTGTACAGCCCGAATCCTATCTGCGTTAGTGCTGACGCCCTCTATAATTAACGCTTTCTCCGAAGCGTTTAAATAATGCTTGGCGTTTATTGGTCGTAGCTTGCGATTTCATACTGTCTGTAACACCCCTGGAGCCTGCCGTAATTAGCTGATCCTTCTGTGTTTCAGAAAAGGTTTCCCCCAGCCTTAAACTTGGGCCGCTAAGCAAACAAAACGATAAACAAGTAACAAAGATTCTGGAGAAAAGAAAGCTTATTATTTCGCCTATAGAGGAGATCGTGATCGTCTTGTGAATAAATAAAGTTAATTATCTGTATCCTAAAAGTGAGTATGTAGCTTTTCAACAAAGTGGACAGTCAAGATCTCGTCTTCAAGTGAGCGCAGTGATATACGGATACTGGCATTGCACTCCCATATCACGGTCTCGATCATCTAAACATCTGCCGTCTCACCTAAGCCAAGCCAGCAGAGATTACGGAGTACTGGCTTGATAATCTTACCGGCTAGGCCGGCTCGAAAGCCATCCGTCCCATCCCTGCCCTATCCTTGCTTGCTATTTTCAACCTGACTCTTGGGCTGCGCGATAACGCAAGATTGCAATCAGCGTATCCTCAATCCTGTCAGCAAATTCATGCATGCACAAGCAGGTTTTCAATCAACTAACATAAATAGATCCACCTTGTAATTTAAATTCCGATCCTTATTGAGTCCTATGTACCGCTGTATTACTGCTGCACTCCTAGCACCTGTTTCATTTCATCGCTTGACCTAAACTTAGCGTAATCTCTAGCACTCCCGTACTGCCCCTTCAGGTCAGGATCTGCGCCCTGGCTCAAAAGCCACTTGACTCTTTCAATAGCACCAGCCATAACTGCATTTACAATCGGGTATTGCGCTGTCATATGGCGTGTCTCAAGTTTGTCATTTACACCAGCGCCATTCTCTACTAATAGTGCCATAACAGGTATTCTTGACTTGTCAAATTCCGCGCTTGGTTCAACAAGTCCAGCATGGGGAATAGAGCCTGCAGGACAGGCGCCTGCAGCATAATATAATCCTAATCCCTTACTGGTCATGTTGGCTCCGGCATTCAGAAGCTTCTGCACTAATCCAACAGTGCCCTGTGAGGCTGCTAGCCTGAGAGCTTGGTATGGATCTGCTTCAGGCCCGCCAATATTAGGATCCGCGCCATGCTCCAGAAACCAATCAAGCAGTGGTCCATTATTGGTCTGAATGAGTCTTGGGAGGAGGCTCTCTGGCGTATTGACTGTCCAGCCGTGTTCTGTAAGGAGCTGAAATAAAGCAACCTGTAGGTCTGCTGGGGCCCTAAGGATAAGTTCTGGAGTTTTTCGTGAAATCGGTGTTCCAGACTGGAGAAGATAACGTGCAATGTCAACTTTGCCGTTTTTCAGGGCGTCGAGCAAGCCGTGGTGAAGGAAGAGTGGTGAGCGGGTTTTAGAGGTAATGATTGACTCGACGGTAGATAAGTCACCCTCTCGGCATGCACACAGAAATACGACAAAGTCTGGTACACTGACTCCTCGTCCGGTGAGAATATGTATGTCGCTAGGATCGTCGGCGGGAATGTCGTCGTAAGGTTGGCCCATCCCCATCTGCTGGTATCCCATCTGACTCCCAGTTCCCATCCGCTGTGCGGTTTGTTGCCGCATCGTAGCTTGCTGTTGCGCCATCGCCATAGCATGCATTTGTTGCTGCCGTAGTCTTTGTTGATCTTCCAGCGAAAGCTGTTTGGGGATCTGTTCCCCTTGTGATGACATTTTGCTTTGTTACTTGATGTTTGCCTTGTTTGGATGAATTGTAAGCTGAGCTGGTGCTGCGTATAAATAGAGGGGCTGACTCTGCTGACGTAATGACTGGTAGGGAAATATTTTAACCTTGTCTGATAAAGCGTTAATCACGCAAGGCTCCTTTAGGCATAGAGAGGAATATCTATACCGGTTAGGAACAGAGAGTAAGTGAAGCAGCTGGATAGGATCTTGCTGTATTAGTTTAACTTACTAGAAAAGCTTTAACTTTAAAACCCTAGGAACTATAAGCCTTAATGTTATAAGCATTTAAAATACTATTAAAGATCTAACTCTTTTAGGCTCTACTATAAAGATAGCTACTATTATATTAATTCCTAATATTACAATATATTTTACTTTTAATAATATTATTAACTAGCTTTAAGAGTAATTACTAACGCTTAATATTTAAACTGTAAAATAATATATAAAGAAATATATATAAATATTAGCTTTTCTAAAAAGAGATATTAAAGCTACATAGCTTCTTTAAAGACTTATCATTATAAGTTAAAATAATTAAAATTTAATACTTAATCCTAACTATATAAGGTTCTGCGGACTTTGGCGGACTTTTAGTTCTCCGTCTTACGCCACTAAAGGGCTTTTCGCGATGTATTTGCGGGGTAGGAGTCAACAAGCTCGAAACTCCACAACTGGTTACTCCGCCGGTCTATAACCACAAACCTGATTGATACAACCGTCGCTTGACTTGAGAATAGGGCCATGCCGACTAATCCCGCTCCATCTGACTCTGTAGCGTCGAGACAGAAAAATTGCGACAGCTGCGTGAGGGTTAAAAGACGATGCGATCGACGTATACCCATCTGCTCTAGGTGTGCAACGAAGCAATTGCGTTGCAACTATGGCAAGATCAAGAGATCGAGCCGCGCCGTTAGGCAGCATCCGCACACTGAACAGTCTTCTTCCGCAGACGATCCAGACTTGATATGCTCCGAGTTTAATTCTTTCGCCCATGAAATAGCACTCAATTACGACTTTTTGGATGATCTGCCTGTACAGGATTTACCAACTGTGACCACTACAGTGGGAAACATTGATGATGGTTCTGGTATGGCTACTGGTGGTACTAGCGACATACCGGTCGACCCTCAAATGACCATGCCGTATAGTAGCGAATTGGCTGTGCAACAACAAGATCTTGCCTTCACCACTGACTATATTCCGGCTGAAGTCTCGAAGGTCCCTGTTGATGAAGAATGCTTGGCAGCATATAGGTCTATGGCCTCGTTCTGTGTAAGAAACCTACATTATCAACAAATACCTGTGACTTGGAAATTCTAGCTGACCTACTACTAGTACAATGTCCAGTCATGGCATGTATACGATCCCAAAAAGCCGCTACACCACCTCATTACGCGCTACAAAGCCTTTGTGAATGATATCGCTACACACAATGCAACGCCATTCCTTCATCAACATCTCTATAGAGACAACACACCACCATGCATCCTGACCTGCTTCATGACAGCTGTTCTCTACGCAAACCGCAGTGAGACCAACATGTCAATGGTCATGCAGGCTTTACATGATCAAGTTTCTAACTTTCTAAGCACTGAAGTCGGCTGTACAGTCGCTTCGCCAATCCAAAGGCTTGCTCGCACCCAAACACTCTTTATTTACCAGGTTATTAGACTTTTGGACGGCGATGTAATCCTACGAGCCCGAAGCGAGAGTGACTCGTCCTTATTAGAGGCCTGGTTGGATGACTTATGCGAGATACGCGACAACTTGGACGACGCAACGGGGCCAAATGTCTTTCTGCAGAAAAAAGCACCTGATTGGGATGTAAGTGTCTTGACTCGGCTAGCAATAACTATTTTGACTTTGGATTCGTCTCTTAGCATTGGGTATTTGCTGAATCTTTACGACGAACTATTGTCTTGGGATATTCATTCATTACTTTATACCAAGTGATGAAGGATATGAAGGCAGCGGGTTAGCTTTACCCAGTATGATATTCTTTTTCTCAGCCGATCATCTGACCAAAAAAAATAGAAGACCCTGGTGCCTGGGCTTACATCCATCGCTGGACATTATCTCGCCATCTCTGGGAAGCAGCTTCGTCCTCACACTTTGAGCGCATGTGGAATGAGAGGCCTCGATTCGTGATCAGCAACTACTCCCTTGCCAGTTTTCTAGAGAAAGGCCGAGGTGAAGACGTCGATAGCTTCGCGGAGATTCTATTGACCTCGTATGCGAATTAATCCGCTCAAGTTATATACGCAACGCTAATACTGTGAACAGGTATTTAGGCGTGGACAAAACAGCAGATTTTGTTTCTATCAAAGAAAATAGGACCGAGTAACTATATTTCATTGTAGGAGAAGGATACGGCGGAGTTATTCATCCAGTAAACTCCAGGCAAACTCCGCCACTAAAAGCAACGCAGCGATATTGAATCTCCGTCAATAACTAAATCCGAGGGAAAAGTCCGACAAAATTGCATGATTGGTCTCAAGGCGAGAATTAAAGAATGTATCGGGCCCCTGTTGAGTCAAGGATCGGACTTTGGCAGAATGATAAATACTCTTGACTGCCCCTCTGGATTCTCTTGATAACAACTTATACGTCTGATCATTAAGTGAACTGTATTCATCATGACTTCCTTCGAAACACAACTGTTTATTAACAATGAAGTAAGTCTACGTTTTGTCCTTGCCATTGACAATCGTCTGGTTGACTAACTTAACTATCAAGTATGTGGATTCAAAGAGCAGTGACAGGCTGAGCGTCCACAACCCTGTCAACGGTGCCTTAGTCACATCTGATGTTCATGTCGCCGGTCGACAAGATGTCGATGTAGCTGTAGATGCAGCCCAAGCTGCCTTTACTTCAGGTCCATGGCGAAAGTTTACCGCGGCTCAGAGAGCTGAATGCATGCTCAAACTTGCAGACCTAGTCGAGGCCGAAGCTAAAGAGTTGGCCGAGCTCGAAACGATCGCAATGGGTCAGCCTATCAGTATTGCACTTACTGTTACAGACATGTTGATCACTCTATTCCGCTGTAAGGATGTTCCCTGCCTCCGTCCATATCTTCCGAGTAAAGCTAAGAAATTGTCTGAGATTATGCTGGGTGGACTGACAAGATCCGAGGTGAGCAGCACCCCCCAGAGGATGGAAACTACAAGATCGTTAGTCACCATCCGTTTGGCGTTGTTGCTGGTATCAGTGCTTGGAATGGTTCTGCTGTGTAAGTCATCTAGTCTCTGCTCCATTGTCGCATTTGGATTGCACTCTTACTGTAAACACAGACAATTCGGTTTAAAGGTGGCCCCAGCTGTTGCTGCCGGAAACACGGTATAGTCTGCGGAACTGCATCCTTACAATCATCTAACCATGCGCAGGTTGTCTACAAGATGTCTGAGAAATCCCCCTTGGGCATGCTGCAGTTGGGTCACCTGATCAAGAAAGCTGGATTTCCACCTGGCGTTATCAACATACTAAACGGCGGTGGGGAGACTGGTGCCTTGTTGGCATCGCATATGAGGATCCGCAAGATTTCTTTCACTGGCTCTGCATCCACAGGTCGGAAGATTCAGGAGATGGCATGCAAATCAAACCTCAAGAAGGTAACCCTTGAGCTGGGCGGCAAGTCTCCGGTTCTGGTGTTTAAGGACGCGAATGTGGAAAAGGCGATCGACTTGTAAGTCACACACCTATCGTCTCCATTCATCTTGGCTGACATCCTCTTAGCTGTGTCACAATGTTTCTGTTCAACTCCGGGCAAGTCTGCGCTGCTGGCAGTAGAGTTTACGTTCAGAGAGACATGATGACGTCGTTCGTTGAGTCTCTCAAGACACGGTACGCCCAAATGGCTTCTACCTTGGGGGCAAGCACCAAAGATATGTCAACCTTTCTGGGCCCCGTGGCAGATGAGGCTCAGTTCAACCGCGTGATGGATTTTATCGAGTCTGGCAAGAAAGAAGCACAGCTTGAAACGGGCGGTCATCGTGTCGGCAACGAGGGTTTCTTTATTGCCCCGACCATATTCATTAACCCCAAGCCAGATGCTCGGATTCTGCGTGAAGAGATCTTTGGACCAGTCCTGACAGTGTTCGCTTTCGATACAGAGGAAGAGGCTCTTTGCATGGCTAATGATACTGAGTATGGACTTGCTGGTGAGTACTAAGTATTCCATGATATGAGCGATTGCCGGTTAACACATGGAAAGCCTATGTTTGGACCGAGTCTCTGTCTCGAGCCTTAAGACTCTCTAAAGAGCTTGAAGCAGGTACCATTGGTATCAACGGTTCGATGGCATTTATCCCGTTCACGGCATTCGGCGGGTTCAAACAGAGTGGTAATGGATTGGAGTCGGGATATCAAGGCATTATGGAGTATCTCCAAGTCAAAACAACATCCATCGCGATCTAGGTAGAACACTTAAGAGGCGGCAAATACTAAAATCCCTCTAAAGATATTAAGTCTTTTCCAGTTTTAAGCTTGACATTAAAATAGATTTTTAACGTGTTATTTAATAATTATATATATAGTTATTTCTATTACTCTTTTAAATATAAATACTATTAATAGGAAATACTTAATATTATAGGAACCCAGCCAAGCCGGATGGTACACCGACAAAATGGCCTGGTGAAGAAGGCATCCGAGTGCACTGCACGCTCAGACTGGCCCCAACAGCGCCATTACTACCGAGGGCATCACGAGTAGAAGTTTACGAAAACGATGGAGCAAACGCTTTGAGTCGCAAGACTATGGGTTCATCAATTGGGATGAGAAAGATAAATGTCAAAGTAAAGTCTATTATGAAAAGTGATGACCTCGAAATCACTAACACCTATCTCTTCCTCTTTCCATCCAAGACCGACCCGATCGACGCACAACCAAGAAATACAAAACCTCCTCCACCATTATATCCAAAGTGTTTCCTCATATGATATGCCAGATCCACGGGATTAAAATCCTTCAAAACACACACCATGAATCAAGCGAGGATATTAAACTTCAAAGTACACAGTTAACCCACTAATAAATCATCCCACTAGTAGATCGTCTGCCATAAAACAATGCGAATTAGATGTTAAAGACAAAATACCCCAGGATCTCATCACTGACAAATGCGTCGACAGAAATATCATTATGCACTAATCAGTTCATTGCTTACAGAAACCACAAAAGCCGGGCGGTTCCTTATAGGGGCTTCCGTCGTCATCTTCGATGATGCCATAATCCATTATCCAAAACGTGGACTCGTCGTTTTGGCTGGAGGAGGAGTCAATTGATTCTACAAGGGAAACGAGCTCGAGGCCAGACCATGAACCCGGGACGCGCAGCGAGATTGTACAGTCTTGAACGGATCGAAACTCATGATTGGACTTATAATCGACGAGAATCGGATAGGAAAGGTTTATGGCTCGAGGGCAGTCCTAGAGGTCAAGATGGCGGAAATGGTCGCCGGTGTACGAAGGAGAGGTAGTAATAAACTCGGCTTCAGCAGTAACGTTGGCAAGACAGATCGGGTTTCCTGAACAATTGAAGAGATGAAAAGCTGTGAGAAGAAAATAAAGAGCGATCAATGACTTTTCATCATCGTCTTTGAGGCTATACTGCCCAATCATTTGTTGTCTTCAGAAGCTGCAGGGTAGTCTGATAAACTGCAGCGATGTTCTTTGCCGGATGCACAGCGTGCGTCTACGTCACACGATCAACCAGCGACAGCATGGCCTGCCTGCTTCTTTGCCCTATTTCCAAATCAATCCGATGCCATATGTTGCACCCCCTCCCCCTCCTCCATAACCTTTTCCGCCTGCCCCTCACATACCGTACACTACCCCTCTCGAAACAACCGTTGCAATTGTTACGACATCTTTCCAACTTTGATCGACTACCACTAAAATGTCCAACTTGACAATGGAGGAAGAACGAATGTCCAAGATGCGCGACCTCTTGAACAACAGTCTAAGACAACCATCACTGGAGCTTGACGCATTATGCAGCCTGGCAACTGCCGATAACAAGGCATCATCTGATTTCTGGTCATCTCTTCAAGCGCTGCTGGAGC
>PVPY01001242.1:0-14633 GCA_002982035.1 Fusarium algeriense | reverse complement strand
TGTATTTAATAAAGATGTCTTATTAAACACTGCTCTAAATTTTCACAGAAAGATTGGTTTCCTGGATTCACTGCTTTGTTATTCAATATAGAAATAGTATACTTATTCTATTATACCAGCTTCTTTCCCAACAGCAACACAGCTTCGGTGAGATGGCCGAGTTGGTTATGGCGCCAGGTTAAGGTTAACCTTAACACCAATTTCCTGGTGGAGCAATCCTCCTGGGTTCGAGTCCCAGTCTCATCAGATTTTAACTTTTGCCATTTAAATACGAATTTCTTTTTTGTCCTTGTCTTCACTTCATCGTTTCATTGTCGCTGTAAATTTAATTCTCAGCGGCCATTTCTTCGTTATTATTCATCTGAGTTTTTTATTGTTTTGGCCAATAACTCAAGGGTCATTTCCCGCCCAAGCATGTAACTCACATCCCTGTGCCTCGCTTCCCTGCCAACCAAAAAAGCATCGCTTAAACCCCTATCTGATTAAACCTACTGACTCCAAAGACCAGCCTGGATATCTCCCCAACAAAATGTCCAACTCAATCATGGCAGCGCGATTCCGAGGTGACGGAAAGGCCCAAGTATCATGCACTCGATGTATGAATCGAAAGCAAACATGTGACCGAGCTCTTCCTAGCTGTTCGCGGTGCACCTGGTAGGCTTTGCGCGTCCTTATAACTTGAATTGAATACTAACACTGAATAGGAGCAGAGCGTCTTTTTGTACTTACAACTATCCTACGGCCCCCTCAGCTTCGTTAATCAAGTTGGAGAACTCGCCGCCGCCGGATAGAGAGCCTTTCTTGGACGTGAGCCCCTGCGGCTGGGACTTGACTGAGCGTGGTCAAGATGAATTGATGCTGGCAATGCTTGCCCATCGTCTTCCATTCGATCAACGTATTCGCGAAGAAGCTTAGCTATCTGAAGTCATCGCAGAAATATTTCGTGATCGGGAATGCACCATAGATGAACTCCTTGACGACGCCGTCTTTGACTATTTCCCTGTCTGCGTATACACTCCCAAGAACAAATATACCCGTGATTCTCGGGACGATGACCCAGCGTGGCCACTCTTGAATCTTGCGGCTCTGCTCATCACAACTCCACCTTGCGAACACATACCATGTTCACAGACCAAGAAACTCTACCTCGTTATCAAAGCCATGTTTGCATTCCTGGAAGCACAACTTCCTAATCATACTCTGCTTGTGCAGATCCAAGGTATTATTGCGCTATACGAGTTTGGACATGGGTTGTTTGAGCAAGCACATCTCAGCATTAGCTCAGCGGTCACAGTGGCGTCACGGATCGATGTTGATTTTTCTGAAATCGCATTGTCGTTGGAGTGGAGATTGGGTCTAATGCTCATAGACAAGTAAGTTGCACACTGCGTAAACGCTCACAGACTGACCAACTCCGCAGCTTGATTGCTTTACAAACAGTGCATCGAACGCAAGACTGGATCCCTCTTGCTTGCCCTCCTGGACATAGGATGGAAAAGGCCATTAGATATTATCTCCCAGCCCTAAAGACTGCCGATGGTGCCCCAAGACTTGATCACATATGCCGGCGTGTGCTGGCTTTTGCAAAAGATATCCTGCCATGTGGTCAGACTTTGCAACATATCCACAATTCGAAGCGCAACCCTCGAATTAACAAGCAAGATTGTGTCTATATACATCAAGAATCTCTCAAAGACTTCGTTCGTCCTCCCAACGAGTTTGAATGCCACCCGACTCTAGAGGCATCTGAGTTCCTAACAAAGAGGTAAGTTTGAAATATCCTTTCAATGTCTAAATATTGATATATATACTCATAGTTGCATGTTCGCCCACCACGTGGAAATGAGTGTTTCATGTCGCCCTAGGGAACCTCTTGCTCCTGATCAGGAACTTTCTTGCAAAACCGCCACAAGTCTGCTTGGCAATTAGCGGAGAAGTGGTTCTATATACCTGAGGTGGAAGACCCAGACTTTGACGATGAAGAGCTGTCATTGACAAAGCTGATTTGCATGATGCATGATTTCTCACTCGTAGCGAGGACTCCCGTAGATAATACCACGCGGGATCGGATTGCTGAGTTGATACCGGAGATGAGAGAGAGAACCAAGAGATGGCCAGCTGCGAGTGAGTATTCTGCTATATTTTTCTGCACGTCGAGAGTTAACATGTCTTAGGACTGTATGTAAACCAAATTTGCAATGATGCTGGGTTGCCTTCGCTTGTCATCCCAGAGCGCAATGTTGAGGGGGCCACTCTACGTAGTGCATCTCTGTGTTTATTTTGGGAAGAGCACTGGGTACTATTTGAATAAGCAGATTGAGGTCTATTAAGTATATAGCATATTGTTTTTACTCTTTGATTAGCATATTACGCTACCTATTTGAATTTGTATATAACGGTTTTATTCTAGCGAGCTTACTGGGCCAAGTCTACATAGAATCTGACTTTCCATTATCACTACCTTGTACTTTCAAATATCTTTCGCCATCCTATTGTATCTAGAATTGAATAGTCACATCAGTCGGGCTCGCTGCTCAATAGTCCCGCTAGCAATGGGGATAGCTTCGTGAATCTGGCTGCTAGTCATCAGTTCTCGCCACAAGACTCGTATGCAAATGACAGGGGGCCTCATAATCTGGATTGTACCGGGCGATTATGTACACACTTGCTTGATATCCTTCTTTTCTGCCCACGTTACAAGTTAGGTGTTTCTACAAGGAAGGAGGCGATTATCTAGTATGAGAAACTATCCGGTAACACCTTTAATCATGTACAAGAATAATAATAGTTTTCCACTTCTCCGGGTAAGAATGAAGCCTCTATATGTGGCCTTCAACTTGGTATTGTAGATCTCCACATCTATCTAGCTCCCATCCCATGTTCATCCAGCGAGGGTCACGTCAATAGCCGTGAAGCCAACCCCAAAGTTTCCATCGGCGGGGCCAAAATAGCCATCCTGAGCATCATCCACATAAAACTGAGAAAATGGAGTAGCATTGTTAGGTCTCCTGCAAGTTCCGGAGGTGCAAGAGCCGTTTGGCGCAGTGCAAGAAAGGACACCGCTGGATGAGCGCTGGCATTTCAAGGGAGCGGATTGGAAGTTATCGAATGGGCACAGAACGAGGGGTCCAAGAACACCCTGAGCATTGTAGGTCAAGCATAGGTAGTTGTTGTTATTTCCTGTTGCAAGCTGGCCGTTGCTGGCAAGGGTGAAGATTAGGGTTTGGGTTGAGTCAGATGATGCGAAAGATATGGGGACGTATCGGTCGCCGCCGCCGTGCAGGGTGAGGTCAGCGACAGGTCCAGAGCCAACGATGGAGCCGGGAGTCGCAGAAGGGCCGGCGGTGGTTGTAGTAAAGGCTTCCTCGGTGGTGGTGGTGGAAACAACTGCAGTCGAGGTAGTTTCATCCAGCGTGGTGGAAGTAAGAGTTTCGATTGATGAATCAGTGCTCAGAGTCTCAGTCACAGAGGTCAAAGAGTCGGTGACTGAGACCTCGGTGGTTTCCGTCGAGGTAGCGGGCATAGTCGCGGTAGACGATTCTGCAATTGAAGTTGAAATCACCCCAGAAGTAGTTGTGCCTAAAGCAATCTATGTCAGCACTGAAGGCTTGTCGCGCCTGTAGGTACTCACGTGCAGGCTTGCACACTCCAGCTTCAACGACCATATCGGCCGCGAAAAGGGCCAGGACAAACGAGAGGACGCGCATTGTAACGGCTGAGCGAATGTAAACGAAAGACAGACAGCTTGATGAGACAGGTTCTGTTCTGTCTCGGCACGGGGACTCCCTCTGTCTTAAAAGAAAATAAAATTAGTGCGGGTGAGATCGCCTGCCCTCCCGTGCTGGACCAGTGGTGCCTGAGCTGAATTTAGCCCATGCTTGCAACTAATAGAGATAGTCTAGATAGCCGACGCCACATTTAATAGTCTCGTCTTGTTACAAGGGGACATGAGGCTTTGAGAGGACGGGGGAAGTTGAGGGCCCACTTGGGAAATTGTGTTCTATGCACAGACAGATCGTCCCTGGTCGCTTTTTGCCGCCTGCCAGCGCAACATTTATCAGGACTACCCCAGAGGCCAAGAAGAGGCCCCAATATCGTGGCGGGTCTCCTCAACCATCATGTTGGTAAGAGCTCTCAGTTGTCACGCCTTAAAACGCGTTCAGTATCTCTGGGTCTCCAAATATAGCAGCTGAGGCGGAGTCTGGATGAGAACCAGGTTCACTAGTGGTGGTCTGCTTGACGAGAAGTTCGCATCATGTACTAAACAATGGGTCGAACGTCTGTCGGTCAACAGATGGGACTAAAGGCACAGGAACCGGCATTAACACCACGCCAGATCTTCTCGTTTCTCATTGTCGTTTTAGACGCAGCTCTTAGTATCATATCGTTGACAAGGCTGACCCAAGGTATCGGTAACATTCAGCTAGGCATGAAATTCAGTTCCACACTCTTTTAGCGTCACTTGTCATTCCGCCCTGGCCAATAAAACTACTGAGTCTAAAATGATCGACTACATAATACTCAGTCAGGAAACGGGTAGCTAGGCTTTCCTCAATGGCTGCCCACGGAGACTTTTCCTTCAGTAAGGGTGTAAGTTACTGTCTGGATTAACCCAATCTAGCATGTAAAAGAGGGTTAAAGGAATCTCGCATTTCTACCAGTTTTCGAAGCGGTGAGCGATATAAATCTGTGCCTTTACCAATCACATCTCACCTCACTTTCTCTTTCATCTTAAACCCCACTATTATCACTTGCTAGATGGTCGCAAGTATCTTGCGTTTCCTTGATTAAGCCGGCCTTGATTTAGCAATAGCGCTCTAAGACATGCGAGGTCCAGCAGGTTATCCCCATCGGTCTGCGTCCACTCTATGGAAGCCATTTGTCATCCCAGATAACGTGAGACTGCTACGTTGGCTGTAAACTAGCTGACTTAACTAACAGGATCAGATACTCAATTCCAAACCAACCATATCCCGCGGATTGCTCAACCTTCCTCTTGAGATACTTAACGAGATATCCGCCTACCTGGATATCGAGAGCCGGCTATTCCTGGTTCTTTCCTACAAGCGACTTCTACAATCAGCGTCGAGTCATTTCTTGATACCTTCTGCGGCAGAACACCGAACGTGGCATTTTTGCGCCATGATAGATAGGATATTGAAAGCCGTACAACCTCTTTACCCGCGAGGCAAGCCTAGGAAGAATACTGCGTTTTGTTCTAATTGCCTGCGTTATAGGCCAACCAAGACAGCGTATTGGAAAATGAAGATTTCGGACGCAGGTCGCCCTGCGCTCTTTTACGACGCTGAGGCTGATGAATTGTATAGCTATGTCACCGCTTCAGGCCAGCTAGGCGCCTTCAAAGACGCAGTAAAGGATTAGAACGCAAAGCTCTCCCTTTAATGTCCAAAGTGCTGCATTAAAGAGAATTCTCCTCGCGGAGCATTAAAATGGAGCTACTATAGCCCTAGCTTTTACAAGGGGAGATGTATTTGTAAAGAAGGTCCTGATAGGCGCGTTGCGAAAGAAATCTAGTTGAGACCTCATGCCGGCAATAATTATCTTCACATTTGGGCTTGGCAATGGAATGCCGCGGGTTTCTCTTTTCCTGAAAGCTTGGGACTACTAGCTTCATAAGTAGCGATGAGTAAATTGAACTTTGTAAAACACGTCTTCCAGTTACTTCAGTACGATAAAAAGAAAGACGTCAGCCCAGCGATAGCGATGACCGCTACAACACAGGAAGCATTTGATCCCACACCATTGGTTTCTTCAGGTGCCGCTAGCTCAGTTGAAGTTGAAGTTGCCGTTGCTGCAGCTGTAGTTGTGGTATCAGGCTCACTTCCAGTAGCCACAGGACTAGCAGATTCCTCCGTAGTCGTAGTTTCAGGAAGAGCCTGGCTATAAGTAATAACAATCGCCACCGAAGTGAGATCCCACGCAAGTAAAAATTCTTTATCTTGCGATCCAGTAAAAGTCTCAGTTGTTCTGATAGTATGTCCCGAGGACCAATCAGTCGGGAGATTATACTGGTCACCACTATTTGTGCAAGCCATTACCCTTCCACTGTCTATGGAACATTCTACAGGCATAGTGGCCCAGCCTTTGCGAGACAATCACCAGTGAACGGTGCCAGTTGAAGCTGCGCCTTCTAGAACCGTTGCACTCGCCCATGGCCCGATCACGAGAGTGTTGTTAAACTCGGATTGAACGCTGTTAATGTTTAGATGGGATAGGCAGATGAGTTCAATTGTTGTTGCTGTGGGGTTGGCGTTTAGGATCGCGCCTGTTGGTGTTTTGAGATTGTAGACTTCCAGGGGAGGGATGAGAACCTCTGTGGTGATTCTGTTGAATGTAGATGACATTTGGGAAGGGATGCAAGGTGTTAAAGATAGAGCTGCTGTTATTTTCTTATGAATTGGAAAGGGTTGGCTATGTAGCCTAGAAATGGGATTGGCGAACTTAGCAAAGAATTGAGGTTCAATGACTTTCGGCGGGACTTGAGAAGCTTCATGTATTAAGAACAAAGCTGTGCGTTGTTATCGGCTACTTCCAATAATGGCAGCTCAAAATGCCCATGCATAGCTATTGGACAATGCATGATTCCAATTCCCAATGTGGTGCTGCCAAGATTGGCTCCCTCCTGGTTAAAGCCGGATAATGAGCAGCTCGTGTTAGAGTCTTTCTTAATTTTTCCTTGTGATCAATCGGAATCGCTTGAGTGTTGGAAAATTGTATGGCCTTATTGATTTCTAGCAGTAGTTCGTGGAGAATGAAAACATAAAAATGACTCAACACTGTTGGTTGAATGGTGTCAAGAAAAAAATTCAAGTATGATGTCTGGATTTCCCTATAGTTCAGGCAGCGAATCTAAATTACACGATGCCTTTTTTTTTACCGATTTCTTCGATAAGATATTTATGTATGATAAGATTCTTCCAGCCAATCGCAATAAAAAGAACATAGTGGTAAACTGAAGTGGTCAAATTCGAATCGCATGATAACCCACTACCCTATAGCCCAGATCTTGATCCCATTGCCAAAACACCTGCTCTAACCAACAGCGCGAGACTCTACGCGTAGCTTACTGGTGGCTGGCCACCAATGATGTTCATTGGACAGATGGTCTGTGAAAATGCCAAGACATTTTCAGCTGGGCACTAGTGAACTGAAACAACATGGGGGTCGAGGCCCAGAAATGTTGAGGCATACAAATAGTCAGATTACTCCGCTTTGATCAGCCCTGGACAACTTCAGACTCCTCATCATCCTCAACTCTACCATCTACAGACAAAATGGGTGAAGGTGGCTATCTCAACCTCGTAAACGGTACGCCGTACCGATGGAAGCGAACCCAGCAGAATAGCTATCAGATGGAGGCTTGGGACTTTCCGGAGTCCATTGATGCAGGTGAATTAGCTCATCTTCAGAAACATGTCCATCTCTAATCCCGTCTCAGGCAAAGTCCCAAGCACCTATGTGGAATATGACCATGGCGCTTTCAAGAAACGCGGCGATACCAGTGGTTCAGTCACCTACAAGTTGGAGGGCACCGATGCAACTTTTTCAATCCACGTTCGCGATAAACCCGCAAACATCTGGATTCAGCTCGACGGCCTAGAGGCGCAGAACAACTCCCGCGGCTCCAAGATTGAGCTGGGCTGGCGTCACGATGAATGCGTGACTTTTGTCCTTTCTGGAAAGCAGGGTAACTTTCACTCTTCAAACCCACCTACGGATTGGATGCAGCAGAACAGAAGTACCCTGGGTCATCGTCCTTTGTCGCAGATTTGCATGTTGGGTACTCACGACTCAGGCATGTCGACTATCTCTCACTGCGATGTGCCCGGAGGTGTTATTGATCCCTATGTTCTGTGCCAGTCAGTTTCTGTCTTGGGGCAGCTTGCCCATGGCGCTCGATACTTTGATCTTCGACCTCAGTACTCGGGCGGTCATTTGTGGACAGGTCATTACACGGGCAAAGTCGGTGGTCGGGGAGAATCAATCTCGGACATCATTTCTGCTGTCAACGAATTCACGAAAAAGAACGGTGAACTCATCATCTTGAACTTTTCGCACTCTCTTCAGACCGATACCGATGAGTGGCGAGAGTTCACTAAGCAAGAATGGCACAATCTCATGAAAGAGCTCCTTAAGCTGAACCACCTGTTCGTCGTCGAGGATAAAATCAAAGCCAAGAACCTCACTCAGCTGAAGCTTGACGATTTTATAGGAAACGGCAAGGCAGCTGTTGTCTGCGTCATGGAACAATGGGATCTTGACATTGGCGATTATGCGCACAAAGGATTCTACAAGTACGAACAAATGAACGTTCGCAACGAGTACTCCAACAAAGATGACGCTGTCGTTATGGTCAATGATCAGCTTGAGAAGATGAAAGGTCACATGTCTGCCAAAGACAAGCGCCTTTTCTTGCTTTCTTGGACATTGACTCAACAGGCGCCTTCTTGGGATGGCGATGTCGTTACGTTTGTCAAGGTCGCACCAAGGTCTTTGAAGCCAATTAAGAAGCTGGCCTATACCTGCAACAAAGAGCTTTTCACGCGACTTTTGCCCGAAGTCAGTGATAAGTCGTTCCCTAACGTTGTGTACATTGATTACTTGGATAATCAGGATTACGTCGCTTTGGTCATCGCCATCAACGACAAGGTTTTCAATAATTAAGTTTTGGTTGGATGAATTATACGCTGGTGGTTGCCTATATTAAGCCATACGTTTCAATAGTAAAGCTTGCTTTAAGCCTCTGATACAACTCGCCCGTAAACCTCGGCATGTTATTCGTCACTCGCAGATCAGATCACGCGTCGGTGTACGTAGATTCATGACTAACACCGCTCAATCGGTCTCCGCGGTGGCCGCCTTATCCGGGAGTTTAAATTCCCCCGATTTCTGCATGAACGAACTCAAAACCTACATTCTTGAATATCATCGTCATCACTCTTCGAAAATGAGTAATAGCAACAATGAGAGGCGGTTTTTTAATTATCCTGAGCCTCAGGAGGGGTAATTATACGCCTGATGATAAGCGAGTCATGTGCTGACGTTTTTGCTTATTATTATCGCAGACCTCATGTTCCGTATGTCATTGAGCGGAATCGGAATCCTGTTCTGAGGGGTCCCTTACTTGTTGCTGCTGCTTTTTTGTAAGTTTTGAATGTCTGTGAGAGTGAGTTTGGATGCTGACGGTGAAGGATGGAATGGATTCGGTTTATTCGTGAGACTGCTTGGGCTAATGCCGGTTTCGCTTCGCTCCGGAAGATCCGGACGTATATTGAGCATTGTGAACCTCGCTACGATCCGACAGTGGTGCCAATCGCCTTGTCGGAAGCTGAAGCCAAAGAACGCGGTGAGAGGGTTCAAATTTCGGCTTTGCAGCAGGGAAATGTTTCTCAGACATTGAATCCGTCAAAGTTCTACTCAGCCGCTGATTATCGAGCTTTGTATCTTTCCGGAGAACTAACTCCAGTGGATGTTGTCAAGGCAATTCTGCCTCTGGTTCAAGTCGATGGCCCGACACCTGGCCGACACGCCCAAGGCTGGAGGGAGCTCAATATCGAACGTATCATGCGAGCTGCCGAAGCTTCAACAGAGCGATATAAAAACAAGCAACCTCTCGGTCCCCTCGACGGCGTACCATCCGGTATCAAAGACGACTATGATCTAGACGGCTACACAACGACTCTCGGATCCCCAAGAGACTACACCGAAATTCCCAAGGACGGGGAATCAACAACAAGCTGGATCGTACGAAAACTCGAAGAAGCAGGCGTCGTAATCATCGGTAAACTCGCTATGCACGAGTTTGGCCTAGGTAAATCCGTATTCTTATTCTTGTTTTTCGCATCGACTGACCTTATCAGATACGACGGGAAACAACCCCAATCAAGGAACGCCGCGTAATCCTTTCAATTCACGCTATTACACCGGCGGAAGTTCGTCTGGTCCTGCGTACGCTGTTAGTTCTGGACTTATTCCTCTGGCTTTGGGCAGTGATGGCGGTGGAAGTATTCGAATTCCTGGATCTTTCTGCTCGGTTTTCGGTTTGAAGCCTACGCATAATCGATTGGCATCTTGGCCTGGTGCGAATCACTCGCCGACATGCGCTGTTCAGGGTCCATTGGCTGTTGATATGCAGTCATTAGCAGCTGCATACGAAGCTATCGCCGAACCTCACAAATCAACTCAATTCCCGCCTTTAGCTCTTCAACCTTCGCCGCCCGTTACAAAAGTCCTCGGAATCTTCGATGCATGGATCTCACGCGCCAAACCAAGCGTTCAGTCACTGGTTCGCGGCCTTGTTGAGTCTTTGGCTGCTAAGCATGGTTACACCCTTGTCCCGATTGAAATTCCATTTCCTGCTGAGGGTCAGATGGCGCATGCACTCACTGTTCTGACCGACGCTTCGACGCTGCTTTATGATACAAAGGGTTTAACGCCTGCTAATAAGATTCTTCTCGCTCTTGGAAGGACGACGCCTTCGACGGATTATTTGTTGGCTCAGAAGTTGAGAGGCATGTTGATGCAGCATCTGTCGTATCTTTGGAAGACATACCCCGGCATGCTCATCATCACACCTACAACCGCCTGTGCCGGTGCACCTATCCGTGGAGGGAAATCCGAGTTGTCTTATGGCGTCAATGACGGGAACTATACACTCGAAAGCATGGAATATGTCTGGCTAGCTAACTTCTGCGGTCTTCCTGCGATCACGGTTCCTGCTGGCTATGTAGTTCCCGAGGGCCGCAAAGACGCTGGCGAAGTTGCTGATAGAGACACTGAGGGCAAGATTCCAGTTGGACTTATGGCGACGGGTGAATGGTGCAGTGAGGATGCTTTGTTGCAGTTTGGTTTCGATGCAGAGGCTGCTGGACAGGATCTTCGATGCAAACCTCCGATTTGGGAGGATGTGATTTCGAGGGCTAAGGATGAGGCTAGGATGAGTAGAGGGGCGTTCCATGGCGCTGGCAGTGAGTAGATCTGGTCAGTAGAGTTGTTAGAATATTCTAGCTTGGTGTGAGGTGGGAGGATATATCCTAGATGTTTTATAGAGTTTATTCTTATGTCATACTATCAAATTTATATATGGTAGCAGGCCTCGAAGGATCGAATTGCAGCTTCCTATTTTGGTACAGATTCTCGCATCCTTGCATATCTCCGCACTTTGCAGTCGGCTTACGTATTTTGAGCTGTTTTCTGTCCCTAGCTTCCTGTCTCAACCAGCAACTTTCATCATACCATATCAATCAATACCCTAAAGTTCTCAACAAGCCCCCCATACAATATCAGTCAATAGAAATGGCAGAACAGGAGGGCAAAGATGGCACAACTGTCGACGCTCCTCAATACGATATCCGGGAACTGACGAGCTCAGAAGAAGACATCCAGAAAGCATGGAAGCTGTGGCATACCATCTTCCCCGATTGGCCCATCGAACAGGGACGCTTCGTAAAGGTTCTCTTCGGTCTCAAAGGCCAGCACTGGGTCCATGAACATGGCTTCTGCCTATCCTTCTATTTGGAGAGCGGGAGTCTGGGCCGTATCGCCGCCATTGGAGTCTTGCTCGATTACCGTGGTAAAGGACTCGGTACTGCCCTTCTGGAAAAGGGAAAGACTGGAATGAGAAATGCAGCGAAGAATGCAGGCCAGGAGTTAAAGTCTTTGGTGATGGGATCTATTTTCCCTCGGTTTTGGTATCAGGTCCCAACGAGTATCTCACCCGAGGCGAAAGAGTTCCTTTCCCACCGAGGTTAGTCATCTCCACTGAGATGAGTGACTCCTTGCTGATGAAATAGGCTCGTATACCACTGAAAATACTACTCGAGATCTTTACAAGGACATCCGGAGTGAAATTGCACCACCCGAGATAATGAAGCGGGTCTCAAAGACAAACGTCAAGTTCACTCCATGGTCACCAGAGATGTATGAAGAATGCATGAGCAAGCAACAAGAACTATTTGTAGATAACCCTCTTTTTCATTTCAAGTTTATAAGACTAATGTTCCCAGACTTGGGGCGGCATCTACGCAGCCCTCGCAGCCCAAGGCCAGTATCACGAAGTAATGGTCGCCATTGATCCCGATACGAATAAGCAGATCGGCTGGACGCTCATGTGCTCGTACTCATCTGCTGCAGGCGAATTTTTCGCATTCCTTCCTCTCCTTCCCTCTGGTGAAAAGACTGGTCTTATCGCTGCAGTTGGGGTAGACGAGGCCGCAAGAGGGAAAGGTGTTGGATTAGCACTCGTTGTCAAGGCAATGGAGAACTTGAAGGAGAGGGGTATGGAGGGTGTTTTTATTGACGCTGTCGCTATCAAGGGGTTCTATGAACGTCTTGGCTTTGAGCCATATTGGGTGTATGAAGCTTGTAGCTTCGGCCAGGCTGGACCATCTCCCCAGGCCTGATCTACCTCTATGAAAACTCCCATTGGTATATGAAGAATTCTAGAACAGCATCTTTGGCAGATCCAATTTCTCGTGTGACTCTGGGTGCTGATGATAAGGGAATCTGATGCATGTCGGCAAAGTGATCTCATCGAGGGCAAGGGTTCATGACTTCACTCCAAGGATCTGGCAATGTATTAGCGATGAATCCGGGGCAAGATTGTAATGTTAGCTGACTCGTTATGACTAACCTTACTTCTCGCTAGAGATCATCATCGGACAGTTCGCCAGGTAATGGCATCCACTGATTACCTAAATGTGGTATGTTATATGCGTCAACCTCAGGAGAGCCCTGCAAGACTTCAGCTGTGCAGTTCCATCTACACCTTGGCAGCTCCTGACAGACAACCTTGACGCCACTGTTGCCGAGAAACAAGATGAGGTCCTCTTCAAAGACATCTGCATTCATCTCTATATATCCCAGATCTGGGAACAAGGCAGTCGTCTTCATAGCAAAGTCTCTCAGATCGTTCTTCTTTAGGGTAGCTTCCGCCTGTTGCTCTTCGGCAAGTATTAGGGAGGTGATGTTCGGAGGCAGAAACTCGCGAAGAGAACTTCTGCGAAAGTGTTCGGCATACGATGCAAAAGCTCTGTGTGTTCCATAAATGTGAAAGGTATGGATAAGAAGTGTTTTGATCTTGGTGAAACTCTTCAAGCTGGGCATCGGTTCTTCTGGTATCCATCGGGAGCCACGCTTCATGTCAAGGTGTAGTGTTTCGATACTGGTGTGTAGTTTCGGTAGATCAATGCATTTGAAGACGTCCTTGGTTTGTAAGTCCACAGCTGTGTAGGTCAATGTAGTCAGGGCACCAGAACAAGCAGACAAACACTTGCTTATGTCTTCAGGCCGGATGGCAGCTTGTGATCGAAGATGAAGACTTCTCACGGTCGGCATATCTGGAAAGTGCCCCTTTGCAAGAGTAACCAATGTCTCAAGCCCTGTGCTCCAAGAGAGTAAATGCTCCAAGGCGCGATCGCCCTCAAATGACTTGAGAGGGATAGAGGTGATGCCTAGGACATCGAGAGTGGGTGGTGACACATCAAACTCCCACCTGTGTAGCACAGAATAGTCTTCCGCAACCCCAAGATGAGATAGATTGGGGAGGATAGCAACCAGGATTGACAAAAGCTCGCTTGCGACTGTGGGAATGAAGTCATCCGGCTCAATTTCCTTATGGGCAGGTGTCCCTCGGAAGAATGCTCGCTTTATAGCGGAGGAGCGAGTATCATGGCCCTTGTGATAGATTTCGCGCGCACTACTTCCTAAGGCGAGCGCGCAAGAATCGAACGCTTTGCGGCTTTGATCAAAGTCTAGTGCTTTGATCAACGGCACTTCTAGAATGACGGCTTTGACTGAGCGGGCCAGATCCGGGCGCGAGGCAACTGTTTGAAGAAAAGGTTCAAGGCGACGAACCCATGGGTTAGGGTTATAATAGTTGGGGAGTTTTAGATCAAATGAATGGTGTAGTATCTCTTGGGCTTTTCCTCGAAAATATCGCGAGACCAGACAAAGGTTGTACAGAGTCTTGTAATCTTGAGCGTTCTGTGATCCGGGCGGGGCTCCAAAGGGCCACTGGTACTCATTGCAGCAGTGAGAACAAAAATATTCGAAGACGCAGCGCAAGATTTCGGGAGACATTTTTGACAAGTATGCGGTTGTGGCCTTCTGGCGTCGAGTTCTAGCCATCTTTTGCGGTGGTTGCCAACGGGAGAATGTTGGGTGATGATGGAAGTGAGTTGGAACAACTTGGAGAGAGGTGGGTGGAGGGGCAGGATAAGGTAGGCAGTGCATGTCCACGCTCCAGCGCTGTACGTACAGAGGGTGGGCGCCTGAAGGAACGTACGTGCTTGGCGGCCAACAGCTGCACAGATAGCTGAAAAATGCTCCACCAGCAGCACCTTAATTAGAGGCAGCTGATACACTGAAACGAATGGAAGGATGAAGCTGTTGGTTGGGGCTGTTGGTGTGCGTGGTCGCATGATCCTTAATTTAGTACAGGCAGCAGCGGCAAAAAGTAATAAAACGGTTTCATAGGCTATTCGAGGTTGTTGTTCAGGCAGCTCGCGGTTTGTTACTTAGTTACACGAGTTCACACGGGACTGTACAGAACAGAACACAGTAGCCCGCAAGATCTTGTCCAGCTTCAAGAGAAAAACAAAAAAAAAAAAAAA
>PVPY01001241.1:0-58371 GCA_002982035.1 Fusarium algeriense | reverse complement strand
GCCTAAGAGCTAAAGGCGAATTTGCACTCACACCAAATTCCCAAAAAGCCACAGGCAGATCCTCCTCGTGTTGAGGCAATGGCCCGCGATGCAGAGAAACTTAACTTGCACCCCTGCTCCTAGCCCTTGCTTGTCTCGATAAGGCTGGCAGGCCCGGCTCTTGGCCACTGAATGGATATCTTTAACCTGGTCTCATAAGCTGACGAACCGGTTTCCTTGAGCATTGGCGTCGACATCACAGCAACTCTGGCAACTCATACCTGAAACGAGACTGTCCGAAAAAGCGGAGGTGTTCCTTCTTCCACTTCTTTCAGAGTTCTTTTTAACCTGGGATATCCTTGGTCTGTGGTGTTTTTGATACATCTGACTCCAGACGCAGTTGAATGGAAATGGAAGAACAAACAAATCGGGCATGTGAACCAGGCAATTCGCCATAGTTTCGTTCAACAACCCACGCCCACTCAACTTGCTGACTTTGAGCATATTGAAGAGTTCCTCAGTCAATCGATTCAACGCATTTTCTTCAAGCATCAAATCCAATTTCCACCAAACATCCTCAAACGGCAGCTACCCTTTAGACAGACGTGCCTAGTGCTCACGATCAAAGCTGACGCAATGCACGAATTGCTTTTTCTGGCGATAGCCCTAAACTCAAAAGCCCCAGTGTGCTTGTCGACGGGCACAGATTGAATACGGTAGTAACGGACACACTCTCTAAGCTTTCTTCGCAGGAGCGGACTAGGGTCCTATATTGAGGCTCTCAAACAGCCGGTGCAACTCCAGCCTGGAATGCTGGTTTTCCTCGCAGAATAAGGAAATAATTCCGAGTCAACTTGATCGCCGTGGCTGTTGAGCCAATGGTTGATTTGCTTCCGCCAGTGTCTCATATTGGCCCTTGACAAACGTGAGGACAGGAGTTGCATGGCGAACGAAGCGTCCAGCTACCCACACGCCTGGGACACTGTCTCTGTGAGGAGCTAGGCTGACTTTGTCCTGTCGAGTCAATCTCAGGATTGTGATGGAATCCTGGTTGGCGGAAGACTGCCCCTCCGAGACATGATCAATTTGTTGTCTTGTTTAAATAACATATTGGCGCAGCTCTTACTAAATAAGCCCTGCTCACAAAATTTTGAAGCTTCCGTCAACAACCTTGATCCTAGGGATTCTCACAAGTTGAGGATCACTACGGCATTCTGTCGAGTTTCCATCGGAACAACCATGACAATACACGTACGAGTTCCTGGTCTCTGGGATTCTAGACTCAGAGCTAACTTATTCGCATTTTGACAAATTTGCTTTGTTTCTATAAGGCGCAATGGTCAAGCTATCGCTGCGCCAAGTGGAGGCAGTAGTATTATGATGTTTGGAAATGACGTTGAATGGATCATCTCCTCACAAAACGGCGCCGCCGAAAGTCCATCTAGAGGCTCAAGCGTCCATAATTGCCGGAGCGCCGTTTATCCTTAGCGAAGTTCTTTGAGAGTTAGTGGGTAGTGGCGCCAGACAAGGACAGTTGGTGGTGGTTGTCAATCATATCCATGGTAAGACAAAAGACGTTATTGGTCTCACAAGGTCCCTAATGTTTATTGGTGTTGTAAGCGGGGAAGGTGAATTCCTTAACAATATTAGTGGAGGACTCGATGGGCATTGTCAGAAGTGAATCAATTGATTTCTTCAGTCAACATTCCATCTTTGTGGACATGACGGTGTCTGACAAATAAAGGAGTTGCGTGACTCTACGTTGGACATGGAACTTGTGCTTTCGTGCAGAAGGGCCTGGCATCGATCTCCCGCACAGTAATGCACATGGATATCACATCTGATCGCCAATGCAGTGTTGTGCAGAATAATGCAGACGCAAGATCAGGGCTCGGTCAGCATAAACCACCTAGATCTAAATTCTAAACACCAGGGTTCGTCCCCGGGTCCATTGGCCCTGTTGCGAAAACAGGCAAAGAAAAACATCATGAGATGAAGTTGACGCGTCGCGTCAATCCTACTCTAACCTCACTCAAACAAAATAAATACGCAAAGTTATATCAGCTTTCTGCAATATGATTGGTGCTCTACACTGGAGCTGAAAACTGTAATTACTGAAACCGGTGTAGAGCCTGGATTCGTGGCAACCGGTTATTGCTGAATTCTACGCCGGTGGTTTCAATAGTCAGCACTCATATTGATAACCGACCTGAGGCACTGCATCTTCGCTAGGATAGCCCTGTAGAGTGAGCAAAGTTCTGCACGATTGCAGTGTCTTATCGTTGTTGATAGGTCGGCTTGGAGGTTAAATGAAGACTCAATGGCCTGCGAACGCTCAAGTCACTCTTCATATTCATTCTCTCTTTGCATAAATGGGACTTATCAGCTCTGATATTGGGTCACGCGTGGGTAAACTAATGGCGCCATGCATACATGCATGTCTGTTCTTTAATTTGCCTGCGAACAGGTTCTGAGAAACCTGTATTTAGACATCCCATTTCTTGAATTAGAGCTCCTTCACCGCCAGTTGGGTTTGGATTGATAATCTGATCTGAAATTTGGGGTAAATCTGAGCGGTTTAACTTGTGTTATTTATGAGGTCTAGTTCAGCTTTGATGGTCAGGTTTCTTTCTAAGTCCAACGAGTGTTGAGATGTTCCGTTTGCTCGTATGGATGCCCCTGCTTGCATTTCAATATAGCCTCCCTCGGCGGTATCCCTTCTTTTCGTACTTGGTTTTGACTGGAGCTCCCGTGTCTTAGGCTATCGCTATCCGTATGACCCGGTTCGGGACTGTCATAACTCGCGTTTCTATCTTCTCAAATACGTAGGAACCTGAAGTGACTAGCTGTAGGTTAGGTAGCCACGAGATTGGCAGTTTTGGTCCCAGAATAAGTAGAGTGGCACATATGTTCAACAAGCAAATCGTTACAAAGCTCTAGGAGACCATTCGTACACTTTGTTATGCTGATTAAACCAAGAAGCGTTGAATTTCTGTCAGGAATTCAAATATTATGATATAATTGGTGTTTACACCAATGTCATGCTTAATGTCACAATTAGTAGTTAACTGTCTTCACAGGACACCAAGTTAATGTTTACTTGAAGCATGTTATCATAGTCATGCCTGGGATCCACATTCATCATGAGTGAGCTCGAAACAAACTAGAAGTTAATAATGAAAATGCATTCCTTTAGTGGTTCATGATCAATCACCACCATTGTGGGAAGGATGTCATTCTTCTGCCATGGTAGACATGCCTACCCTGGAGACAGTGATATCGGCCATCGGGCATTTGATCTCCGTGCTCGTAGATGGATCCAGTGTCTACACCCACAATTTTCAACGACATCTCTGGCAAGGCATTCAAGGTAGCGACACTATCAAGCTCTTCGGTCACAGTTTGACAACTCCGTGTAACCCCTGGAACCTACCGAAGGTATATATTGTGTCTTATTTTATCAAGAGGTCTCGATTTGATCGCCGTTCTCCTAGCTACCCCGCCGCCAAATCAAAGCATCATTATGGAGGCTGATATCAGAGCTGTGCTTCCGCACATCGATCCCGTAGTCTCCGAGTACTCCGTGGGCTATCTAACACATGCATCAACTTCCTACTTGGATGAGGAGGATCCATCTGGCGAGTCACCGTTGAATGAGGCTGCTTCCACCATCACCGAGCTACTTCTCTCTGCATCAGGCCAAGTTAACCCCGAGCTGGAGGAGAAAATCAAGCAGCTAGTCGAGAAATGGGTCGATAAGTACACCGAGGCCAATGGAGGCCAAAGAAGAGGACCTTCGGCTGTCAAGCGTCTTGACCAGACTATCCAAGTCAGCCAGCAGCGCAACATGTCCTCCACCTTAGCTGT
Organism: Fusarium algeriense; assembly: GCA_002982035.1. NCBI lineage: Eukaryota > Fungi > Ascomycota > Sordariomycetes > Hypocreales > Nectriaceae > Fusarium > Fusarium algeriense. The sequence continues at coordinate 54,525 of PVPY01001241.1, read as the reverse complement.
GGCGACTGGTGGCGTGGATCTGGAATCTGCGAACGCAAGGAAAGTCGAATCCAAGGTCGATCGCAAGAAGCTTGAGAAGGCGGAGAGGAAGATCGCCGCTAAGCAGCAGAAGAAAACCTTCAAGACCGTCGAGTACGAGGCATCCAAGCTGCTTGACCAACCTGAATCGACACAGTCATACGAAGAGTTCTACATGGCCGTCAACCCTCTGCAGATGGGTTCCAGCTCTACAAACAAGTCGAAAGACATCAAGTTGGACAACATCGATGTGTCGATCAGTGGAAATCGCATTCTTACGGATACAACGCTCACCCTCGCCTATGGCCACCGATATGGTTTGGTTGGTAATAACGGTGTGGGTAAATCTACCCTGCTTCGAGCTCTGTCTCGTCGTGAGGTTGCAATTCCACTGCACATCTCCATTCTGCACGTCGAGCAAGAAGTAAGTTTCCCTGACACACGAAAAGAGGACATAGCTGACAAGAAAGATTACTGGAGACGACACCCCAGCCCTTCAAGCAGTTCTGGATGCAGATGTTTGGCGCAAGGTTCTTCTGAAGGAGCAAGATGTAAGTCTGTCTTCTGGTCATATTGAGTACGTACTAACAATGACAGCAAATTACGGCCCGTCTGGCAGAGTTGGAGCAACAGCGTGCTTCTCTGGCTGACACATCTACTGATGCGGCCAGACTCGATCGCGATAGAGAGGCACAGGATACTAAGTTGGGAGATGTTCAAGCCAAATTAGCAGAGATGGAGTCGGACAAAGCCGAGTCACGAGCTGCTAGTATTCTTGCCGGTCTCGGTTTCTCACCAGAGCGACAGCAGCATGCTACTAAGACCTTCTCTGGTGGTTGGAGAATGCGTTTGGCCCTTGCGCGAGCACTGTTTTGTGAACCAGACTTGCTTCTTCTTGACGAACCGTCCAACATGTTGGACGTTCCTTCGATTACCTTCTTGTCCGAATACCTTCAAACCTACCCCAGTACCGTCCTCGTTGTCTCTCACGACAGAGCGTTCCTCAACGAGGTTGCTACCGACATCATCCACCAACACTCTCAGCGTCTCGACTACTACCGTGGAGCCAACTTCGATACCTTCTACGCCACTCGCGAGGAGCGCAAGAAGGTCGCCAAGCGAGAGTACGAAAACCAGATGGTCCAGAGGGCCCACCTTCAGGCGTTCATCGACAAGTTCCGGTATAACGCTGCCAAGTCTTCAGAAGCCCAGTCTCGTATCAAGAAGCTTGAGAAGATGCCCGTCCTCGAGCCACCAGAGGCTGAGTACAGCGTCAAGTTCACCTTCCCCGAAGTCGAGAAGCTATCACCCCCTATTGTGCAGATGACCGAGGTCACTTTTGGTTACAGTAAAGACAACATCTTGCTACGCAATGTCGACTTGGATGTCCAGCTGGATTCTCGAATTGGTATTGTCGGACCCAACGGTGCGGGTAAGACAACTATCCTGAAGCTACTCATTGGTAAGCTGGAACCTTCATCTGGCTTGATCTCGCAGCACCCTCGTCTTCGAATCGGATTCTTCGCTCAGCACCACGTCGATGCTCTTGACCTCAGCGACAGTGCTGTAGGTTTCATGTCAAAGAATTACCCCGGACGAACAGATGAGGAATACCGTCGCCGACTTGGTGCTTTCGGTATCACCGGCACAACCGGTCTGCAGAAGATGGGACTGCTTTCTGGAGGTCAGAAGTCTCGTGTCGCTTTTGCCTGCCTAGCTCTTACAAACCCCCACATCCTCGTTCTCGACGAACCTTCTAACCATCTTGATATCGAAGCAATGGACGCTTTGGCTGAAGCACTCAACGAATTCCAGGGTGGTGTGCTGATGGTGTCTCACGACGTTACGATGTTGCAGACAGTATGCACATCGTTGTGGGTTTGCGATGGAGGTACCGTTGAGAAGTTTCCTGGCGATGTTCAGGCGTACAAGAAGAGGATTGCCGCGCAAGCTAATGCTGCGGGCGTTGTTAAGCAGCATTGAGTGCGTAGCCAAATTGATAGAACTGATTCTAGGGCCTAGATACATTTGCCCGACAAATTTGAGACAATATAACCTATCATAATCTGTGACTTAGGCCCTTCATCTCGTTGATTTCAGCTACCTGCTATTTGGCTGGTGACAGTTTCCTCTCACAAACCCAACAATCAAGATTTGACTCATATTGTCCAACCCCAATATTGCTGATGCATAATGCGTGGTTGTGTTACATGTGATGTGATAAATGGGCTCAGGCGGATTTCGATCAGATTCTCGATGAATAGGCGACAATACGCGCACTCACTAGCAACAATGAGCGTTGAGCTTCAAACAAGGTTTTCTGAATGATGCACCTACGGATTTTGCATATCGCTTCTCTCGAAGTCTCGACCACCTCCTCGCAAAAATCTTAACTGCGCGCAGCGCCTCAGGCTTGACGAGCGATACTCAAAATCCAAACATCTGCTCTTCAAATCACTACAAACCATGTCAGAAATGGAAGGCATCGTGACCACCCAAGCGGTCGTCGCGATGGATATCACAGATCCTGATCCTCTTGAACACCGCAACGAAAACAAACCCGCCTTCGACATCAAGAAGCCCAAGCCAACGCTTCAAATTTGCGAAAATCTACTGTACTGGAAGTGCAACCAGACACTTCACGACGGCAGCATGTGCGGTTCCTACAACGAGCTAGACTTCAAGCAGTGCAAGGACTGCAAAAGCCGACGCGGAGTTGGAGATGATGGCACTGACGCCTACGGTACTAAGATTGCGAAGATCGTCTTTGTCAATAACAAGAATGGGGAGGAGTTTTGGCAGTATGTATCGGAGGAATAGGCCAGCTCGAAGATGCGGATGGTTTGAAAGGATGCGAAGTCTATCACGAAAGCTATAAAGCATGGCGATGGAGGACTCGATCATTATTCGCACGCTAGAGATACTGCTTTGTGTTGCCGACTTTTAACAAACCTTGAGAAATGAATCAGATTTGATTTTAGAGGCGGTCTATGTGAACATGTTCCTCAAAGGAAACTCCCAAACATATCAACTGAATATGACAATGCGAATTTTTTTTTTACGCTTCTGAATAATCCCTGAGGCAAGAGACTTCTTTTTTTCTTCTTCATTATTGAGCACGCTTCCTAACAGCCATTCAGTTATATATGAATACATGTGGTTTCGTGACAAACTGAGACTTCTCAAGAAAATCACATCATGAACTTCGTCACTGGCTGACGAAGAGCATCCCAAGGACCTAGCGATAGACATAGTCCACACAAGACGCTTTAATCATGCTCAACAACTTCACATTTTATCTAAGTAGTCTCTGATTTTCAATTCAAGAGATATGGGATGGGTAAATACTCAGCTGGTTGTTATATAACTCAAGGGTAGCGAGTTCGTCTTGATGATGGTACCTAATGTGATTATTCTATTCAGGCTCTTGTTCTTTTTTCATGAACCTCTGCAATTATACAACGAATCCACACATTTTAACTGGGTTTGGTTTTTTTTACCATACGGGTTCTTTGACCTGACCTGACTGCTGGTGAGAACGTGAAATTTGCTATATAGGTAGTATTTTTAGTTGGTAATTGGTAGGAGATAATAATGTAGCTACCGAAGTCGGTCATAGTTTGATTGGTGCCCAGGTTCAGACTAATATTAATATGTGACAGGAGATGGACCACGTTGAGGCAGAATATGCACATCGAAAAGCTTCAGAACAATTGGGACCATGTTGAACATTCTCTACCTATGTGTTATCGCCTCATTTCGAAATGCTGATCGCCAAAAGCTGTATGTTCATCTCGGATGGCCAAATCGTCAATTTAACAGTGGGGCAGTTTTGCTGGCACCCCATCGGTTGGCGATACTTTACGTACCGGGCTGCCAGCGTGGCTGGCCTCAATGGCGCGTGGTTGTGATTTACCAACGGCTCGGAATAGCGTAAGGTAATTAATGGAAGTTTACATCAAGTATCATTTAAGAAACCATCACTCTCATTCTAAAACTGTTCATCTGGAGATAAATGGAGGGTTGCTATTTCCCACCGCGCCTTGAGCTTTTCTCTCCATCAGCAGTGACAGGTGCAGCTTCATTGGCGTACCTGCCACTGCGGGACCCTTCAGGCGGCGCCTTGCCCTTCTGAACGTGTGCACGGACCAAATGGTAAACAAGCGAGAGTGCTCACTGGTCCAATAACCTGGAAGTAACCGCCCTGCCCCTTGTTTACCCCCTGTTGGGCCCTGGAGCCGTGGCGGTGAACAATTTCACCCTCCAGCTCCAAACAAAAATCAACATTGCCCTTTGGTCTCCTTCTAACCCAACCCACTCTCATCCTCCTCCGTCAAAGCTAAGTCTACTTCAGCTCTTCGACGACTTCGGCCCAATTCTCTTCTCCTTTTCTATACTCCTTCAGATTACATTCATCCACATCCATCAACATGCGCGAGATTGTAGGTACCTTATTTTTCAAGCTGTGTGCTGTTGCACGCGTTGAGTTTACTTCCATCGTGCCCCTGATTCTACCCCGCTGGGTGGTGGCAGCTCAACAATAATGCACGACAGCTCGCAGCTTGACCAAACCTTCTGTCTAAACACGAAGCTAATCAGATCTTTTCTCTACAATAGGTTCACCTCCAGACCGGTCAGTGCGTAAGTATTCATCGCTTCCTCCACGTCGCATGCGGGGGATACTTACAATATTTATTAGGGTAACCAAATCGGTGCTGCTTTCTGGCAGACCATCTCTGGCGAGCATGGCCTCGACAGCAATGGTGTCTACAACGGTACTTCCGAGCTTCAGCTCGAGCGCATGAGTGTCTACTTCAACGAAGTATGTGTTGACAGTCAAAGTCGAGAAATACAAGCTCACATAACTAGGCCTCTGGCAACAAGTATGTTCCCCGCGCCGTCCTCGTCGATCTTGAGCCCGGTACCATGGATGCCGTCCGCGCTGGTCCCTTCGGTCAGCTCTTCCGCCCCGACAACTTCGTTTTCGGTCAGTCCGGTGCCGGAAACAACTGGGCCAAGGGTCACTACACTGAGGGTGCCGAACTCGTCGACCAGGTCCTCGACGTTGTTCGCCGTGAGGCCGAGGGCTGCGACTGCCTCCAGGGTTTCCAGATCACCCACTCTCTCGGTGGCGGTACCGGTGCCGGTATGGGTACTCTGCTCATCTCCAAGATCCGCGAGGAATTCCCCGACCGAATGATGGCCACCTTCTCCGTCGTTCCTTCCCCCAAGGTCTCTGACACCGTCGTTGAGCCCTACAACGCCACCCTCTCTGTCCACCAGCTGGTCGAGAACTCCGACGAGACCTTCTGTATCGATAACGAGGCCCTCTACGATATCTGCATGCGTACCTTGAAGCTGTCCAACCCCTCATACGGTGACCTTAACTACCTCGTTTCTGCTGTCATGTCCGGTGTTACCACCTGTCTCCGTTTCCCCGGCCAGCTGAACTCTGACCTCCGAAAGCTCGCTGTGAACATGGTGCCTTTCCCCCGTCTGCACTTCTTCATGGTTGGCTTTGCTCCCCTGACCAGCCGTGGTGCTCACTCTTTCCGCGCTGTCAGCGTTCCTGAGTTGACCCAGCAGATGTTCGACCCCAAGAACATGATGGCTGCTTCTGACTTCCGCAACGGTCGCTACCTGACCTGCTCGGCCATTTTGTAAGTAAAATTGATCTTGCACCTACGAACTCTCACTAACCTTTTACAGCCGTGGCCGTGTCGCTATGAAGGAGGTCGAGGACCAGATGCGTAACGTCCAGAGCAAGAACTCGTCTTACTTTGTTGAATGGATTCCCAACAACATCCAGACAGCTCTTTGCGCCATTCCTCCTCGAGGACTTACGATGTCCTCGACCTTTATTGGAAACTCCACTTCTATCCAGGAGCTCTTCAAGCGTGTCGGTGAGCAGTTCACTGCTATGTTCCGACGCAAGGCTTTCTTGCATTGGTACACTGGTGAGGGTATGGACGAGATGGAGTTTACTGAGGCCGAGTCCAACATGAACGATCTCGTCTCCGAATACCAGCAGTACCAGGATGCTGGTATTGATGAGGAGGAAGAGGAGTACGAGGAGGAGCTCCCTGAGGGAGAGGAGTAAATGTACTCCACTGTGCTGAAATGACTGGCCGCTATGTTATTTTGTCGTATAGCCGGCCTGCAACTTCTTTTCGAGTGTAGTTGTTGTAATTCTGGGGTTAAGATATCCTCAATAGTGGCAGTACACTATAGTTGTATGAGCCGAATAAAATTCCCAAGAGTACTATCGTACCAATCCAATTCTCTAACATAGGTGACACTAGAAATAGCTTGTTCAGACTGGCCATCATCTCATTTGACTGAGCCCTCGAAATGCTTCTGTGACATGAAGATGAATATCGGCGATCGGACCACTAATCTACCAATGGACCCTTGGTGTAAGTGGCTATGGTGAGCACGTGATGCAATGACTAAGCGCGAAAAGTTGAGCTCCATCAGCTTATCAACCTCATTCGACGGGCCAGTACTGCTGCACGCCCACGACAGCCATTTCGACACTAATGGCTGCCATGTTTACTCCCAGCCGGGGGAAAGCAATAGGACGAGCCATTGCGGCCTCATCCTCTGGCCCTGTCACCCTCCCCGGTTTCCTAGTGCCAGCCTGGCAGGCGACAGCACCTAAAGCGGCATCTCCTCGAGCCACCGCTGCCCTTTTCTCGACGACCTCGAAGCGACCATCCAAGCTGGGAAGGACCCCCCTATCTATTCCTCCAGGTGTGGAGCTATTTGTCGGCGAGCCGGTGGCGCGCAGAGACTTGACGTCGTACAAGAAGGTGTATAAGAAGACAATCACTGTTAAAGGACCTTTGGGTGCGTGGGAACGGCTTTTCGAATTGAGGAGAACAATTGCTGACTGGGTGTTAGGAGAACTTGATCTTGAAGTTCCGGAATATGTGCAGGTGACACAAGATCCTGAGGCCAAGATGGTTTCGTTGAATGTCCAGGACACTGACGCCAAGGACCAAAAAGCGATGTGGGGTATGTTCACCAGCTGTCATGACTCTTCACAGCATTGGGGCTGATAATTGGACAGGAACAACATGGTCGTACCTGAGAAACTATATAATGGGTGTCTCCGAAGGCCACACAGCTATTCTCCGTCTCGTCGGTGTCGGATACCGAGCGAGCGTCGAAGAGCGAGGTGCTAAGGAGGAATTTCCTGGGCAGCGCTTCCTGTGCCTCAAGCTGGGGTTTACCCATCCTGTCGAGGAGGGTATCCCTCGCGGCGTTACCGTAACAACTCCTGCGCCCACACGTATCCTCATTGAGGGAATTGACCGCGAGACCATCATGTCGTTTGCTGGACGAGTTCGCATGTGGCGTCCTCCGGAGCCCTACAAAGGCAAGGGCGTGTTTATTAACGACCAGACGATCAAGTTGAAGCAGAAGAAAATCAAATAGAGAGATGGTATTTGGGAACCTATATTGGCCAGCTTGGTGGCTTGGCCTATTGGACGCAGCTGGCGTGTGTATTCTAATATCATGTACAGAAATGTGTACTATTTGACGAGGCATATACAAAACTACTTTTCTGCTTTTAAAACTCTCGCTCTTATCTGAATCATGTCTGTTTCTTTCCCCGTGTTTTCTTATGATTGCTTGGCGCTTAGAACCTCCTGGACAGCTTCGAGAACCTTGCCGTGAACAGCAGCAGGGGCAGCAATAACGCCCTTATTGTTGGCGAGAGTTCGTCCGATGCTGAAATCAAGGCGCTTTCCGTGAATGTCAGTTACTTGGCCACCAGCCTCACGAACAATCAGGTCACCAGCAGCGTGGTCCCAGATCTTCTCTTGGTAAGTTGCCTTGACGGGCAGACGGAGGTAGATATCGCCAGCACCACGGGCAATAGAACCATACTTAGCCTGACTGTCCATGCGGACACTTTCTTGAGTGATGCCGAGCTTCTTCGAGATCAGAGCTTGGTCATCGTGCGCTGAGTGGCCAGCCTCAACACTCTCGCAGAAAGTAGCCTTGGAGAGGTCGTCAATATTTCGCATGGAGATAGGTTTCTCAGAGGCGAGAGCACCAGAAGTAAGAGGACGGCTGTTTGCACCACGGCCTTGCACAGCCGAAAAAAGAACACCACGACCCTCATCGGTGGCATTAGAGCCAATGTCGGATGTTAGACGAGCTGAGTCATCGACAGGGAGATTCGGGCAGCCAAGGACACCGACCTTGACGTCGCCATCAACCATAAGACCAAGGCAGACAGCGTATTGTCCACCGCGGAGAAAACCCTTTGTGCCATCAATGGGGTCAATGGCCCAGATGCGACCGCTTGAACCACCCTGGCTGCCACCTCTGTCGATCAATTCCAGCATGTCGTCAAGATCCTTAATAGGACCACCAAGTTGCTTCTCGGCATCTTCGTCGTCGAGTTTTGTAGAGCTAACGAGCTCCCAGATAGTCTGCTTCAGGTTCTCATCGTCACGGAGCTGCGCAGCCTCCTCCTCAGCGACGATAGCGTCATCGGGGAAGTTGTGGCGGAGGGCAGCGATAATGAGGGCCTGAGCGCCAAAGTCGCCAAAGGTGACAGGACTCTTGTCATTCTTGTCAACGGTTCCCTTTGCCTTCTCATGGAAGACGCGCTTGGTCAGGATGGTAGCACGCTGAACGGCCAATTGGGCTATCTGAAGCTCCGAGGCGTAGGAAGGAGAAGCCATGGTTGTAAGCGGTCGTTGGAGGAGAAGCAGGTGGGAAGAGAGTTGACGGAGGCGGGGGATGAAGGCGGGCGAGATAAGAATAGCCAGGATGAGGGTTAATAAGAAAAGGACAAGAGATCTAGAGAGGGAGAACTTTGAAGTAGCAGTGGGCATACGGCAACGCAATGTAAGCTACTAGAGCTAATAAGTAACGTGGGATGGCGCAATTGTCATTTGTGTTTTATGGCGGTGTTGGAGCAGTCACTGGTTGGTCTCTTCCGGGTCGTCGGGCGGGTCGTCGGTCTCAAGGTGAAAGCAATTGGGTCTGATTAGAGGGGGATGTGGATTGATTGACTGATCTGAGAGAAAGGGGAAAAGAAAAGAAGTGGGATGAGCTGCTAAGATCTTTACCTACCTCTATGTAAGCTACGGGGTTAGGAGTTGTTTCAATTATGGCGTAACCAGAACTGGAATATGTCTCGACTTGTCAATTGAACCAAGATTCCTCTTAGAGGCCCCGTTAGAAATTCAAACGTCTTAACTAATAAAGTTCAGTCAAGTTTATGACTGCCCATATCTACAAATGAAGCTCCATTGCTAGGTAGTAACACAAAGGCAAGATATCTAGTCAAGCTCTCTCAAGTTAACCCCGCCATCAGAACCGGATCCGAATCGATGAGGAGGGGCATTGCTCTCTCCCCTCCGCTAACATTTTCTTCCCCTGTTCCCAGCGGAGCCACCCGATTGGCCGGGCGTTTCAAGCATCAATTCAATCAAATTCAGTCCAATCCGAGCATCATCTCGACTTGATATTTAACACTATACTTTTAGCCTTCTTCTAAACAACAAAAAGTCGCAAAAATGGCCTCCTCTCCAGCCTCACTACGCTCTCTATACCGCTCCCTTCTTCGTGAGCTACCACCTCGACCCATCCTCGCCTCTCCACGATCTCCTCTTCACTCCCGCCTCCGAGATTCTTTTTCCTCCAGTTCTAAAGCTGCAACATCGCAAGACGCCCGCGCCCACGCCGCTGCTCAGGCTGTCGCCTATCTCCGATCTCAGCGTATGTACGCCACATTACTTGAGCGTTATAACCCTGGTATGGGTATGGATGAGGAGGAGCGTGTTCGCTTGACTGCTAGGAGGGTTGGCATGGATCTGCCGGTTGAGTACAAGTAAAGGGCTGAAAACGACGCGGAAACATGAAAGGAACAGAAAATCAGTTGGAAAGAGACTTCAAGGGCCATGAGTGATCAACAACCCCCGAGCCATGACCGATCGACGCCGAAAGAAAGGAAAGACCAAGCCCGATCAGTTTCGAAAGCGACTCTACAAATGCTGGAATAGACTAGAAGGCACCCAGGACTCAAGAACACGGAGGCGGAGAAAAAGGCTAGAATTCAGCCAAGTCACCCTCCAGATGTACGAATAAGTGTACATGGAACAGAACAGAAGCAATACCCAGGCATCTTAAGAACAACCAATTCATCATCATATCTCATATAAAAGGACATTTCTGGCCCAAGTTCAACAAATTATATACAGAATAATATCGTTTCCAAAGATCAAGCCCATGTAGCTTGGGGGTATCAACGTCTACTCACTTCACTTAGCCTTCTAGACACTACCTACACCTCTGTCTTCGAGCGACTCATCCCAGCCACCCATTTGCAACAACCACTCTCCTAATCGCTCTTTGACGAGCGTAATATTCTCACCTAGTGCGCTCTTCCACTGATCTTGAACCAGACGGACCTTTTCCTTCAAATCTTCAGTAAGTCGGCTCTCTTCTGATTGTCGCATTTGCAGCGCCCGTACATTGCTCTCGTCCTTGGGGATTGTGTTTCCATTCTCATCTTGGGTCTGCGTCTCAAGGACCTTGCCCTTGGCGTGGACCACGGCCTCTTTAACCTCGTGGAGAAGACACAGTAGGTTGGTATGCGATTCGATGAACTGGTATGTGCTCTTCTCGGCATGAAGCAACAAGCTAAAAAGATATTGCATCGGATGCTCGACATATGATGGGTTTTCCTCGATCTCTGATGCTGGAATCTGAATGTTGAAACCGTCGAGATCGAGAGGAATATTGTCCAGTAGCTCGCAAAGCGGAGGCGCAATATCCCAAAACGCCGACAGCTGCAGTGCAACACCATGATCCACAGCCTTTTCAACCACTCCTCGGAAGTCTCGGGTCCGTTCCAGAACCTCATGAGCGAATGCATATTCACGCTTGGCCGAATCTTCAGCGAAGAAGGCCTCGGCTGACTTGAGCTTCTCAGTATTCCCAGAAAGTCGGTAAGGGGTCAGTACAACCTCGCAGTATCGGCCGTTGCGATCCGAAAGCAAATCGTAAATGGCCCGGTAAAGAGCTTCTCGTGCCTCAAAAACCCATTTAAGCAGCGTCAGCTTTTCCAGCAGTTCTGGTCTATCATCGCCCTCTTCCTGCGGCATATCCGCATCGATCTGTCCGTTATCGAATAGATGCCGGGCTAGATCGTCGAACAACTCTGTGGCACTGGAGATACGCCCTGTCAGCAGTTCGTTCAGAGGCAGTACCACCTGATTCTGGAATAGTTCGTATTCGGACTTCTCCAGCTCCTTTTTCTTCGTTATCTCGCTGGCTTTGGCATCGGCATCAATAGCTCCTGCGTCGGCATAACTCAAGCTACCAGCATTGATTTCATTCTGCAGGTTTGTACGTAACGCTTGACGACGTTCAGACGCTGCCTTGGAAAATTGCTCTCGACGTTTGGTGCTCTCCACAGCGAATCGCTCTTTCGTTTTGGCCAACTCATCAAGCTGACTCAGAGCTCGCACGGCTGTTCTGATGGACGTCAACTCAGGATGTTTGTTGTTGACAGCGGGATGGTGCCTCGGATAAGGAGGAGGCATCGTGACGAGGCGAGAAACGTCTAGGTGGTCGCGATTGATCGTTGAACAGGGACTCGAGCCCATGTTTGAGGTGGTGGCGAAGCCAAATTGTTGTGGAGTCAAGTTCGGCTCTAATTGATCATGCCAGCCCGTCTTTTCTGGAGGATACTCGGACGAAGAACCTTGCTCCTCGTATACGACAGGCGGCTGGTCCTCCTCAACCCATTGCGTCTTGGTTACACCCATATACTTCGACTCTCTCTTAGATCTTCCTAGATGGGAAGCCTCGCCTTGCGAGTCTGATTCCCACCAACGACTTGGAGGACGACCTCGGGAACTGCCATTTTCATAATTTTCACTGACGCTCATGCTCAAAATCGGCGACAACGAGGGCATATAGTTGTTGGACCAGTTCACATTTGGCGGGTTGTTCCCGCTCGGCGACGTTGGGACGTTGGCTGTTTTGGAGGTAGACTGAGGACTTTCCCCAAAGTTCGAGCCTGTAGAACCTCGACGAGAAGGTCCTGGTTCGGATAACCCAGGGGTCCATTGATCCTGTGACGAAGCTGACTCTCGCCTTTGGCTGACCATGGGTCTAAACAAGTCGCGGGTCAGGTCAAAAATCTCGGAGCCCATAGCACCAATAGCGACAGAATATCGTTCTCGTCTGATCCGTGATTCATTGACAACAAATTCGGCAAACAAACGCACCCTGTCCGCATCGGTAGTGGCCCTAGATTCTTTGATCGCAAATTCGCGGAAGCGATCGATAGTCCCTTCTTCAAACTGATCGGCTGTTTGAGTAGTAACCAAATGTTTTGATACTAACAGGCTGGCGGAAGGGGGCCGAGAAGACTCCCGAGCCCTAGAAACTGATACCACAGATCCAGACCTAGGGGGCGGGGTAGGAAGCGCCTTAGGAGCAACAACCTTTGAACTGCCAGCGTACAGTGGCTGCTTAGAAGCATTGGGTGAGAAGGGTGGTGTTTCCGCTTCCAGAGGCAGCTTCCCTGATGCTGGGGCTCTGGGGGTTGAATTTCGAGAGTCTTGCGATGCGAGGGCATCAGTGAGAGGGGTTGATTTCCCGATTGATGACCGTGACAGATCAGTCGCATTCGGTACCATAATGTCGGCCATAGAATCGGGTCGGGTCCGTTCATCGATGGAGCCACGGACGCCATGTCGGGTCCGACTCTCAGCTCTCCGCTGCAAAATTGTTTTATCATGCCTTACTGCCTTTTGCCGGTTGAGCCCGCTAATACTCGATGAGGATCCAAGAGCAGGTTCCACAGGTTGAGAAGACGGCAACGAAGTGTCGATTGTCAGGCCCGGTGACCGGCTCCGGTTTGACGGGCCTGCTTGACTCTCCGTCTCATTCCAGTCTGCAGGTGTTGGTGGAACGGGTCCGAGATTTGTAACGCCGGTCGGCGGTGGGCGTCTTTTTGTGGGAGGAGATATGATGGGAACTGTGTTCCTGTCTATAGACTGCACACTTTGCGATCTGCTTGAAGCAGGAGGAGGCCCAGGGGGCGGAGGTGGAAGAGGCATGCCTGGCTCCCATCTGGTCTGAGATGCTGATCGTGAGCGAGCAGATGTGGGTGTCTCCACGGCTCCCGCAGAAACAGCTCTCCGGGCTGCTGGAGGCCCATGAATCATAGGACCAGCCATCCCGTGTTCGGGAGCAGGCTGATGAAACGAAGTTTGCGCTATCATGCTCTGTCGATGGCTTTGAGGAGGCGGCGGTTGAGGCGGAGGTGTACTGGAGGTGTCTGTATCTCTCCGACGGTTTAGGGATGGCAGAAAGCGGCGCTCTCGTGAGCCATTGCGCCCATTAACACCTGGAGGAGGAGGGAAAGATGCATTGGCTGGCTCAGGTGAAGGGCGATGCACCATTGTGCTCAGTCGAGGTGGCGGAGTCGGAGTACCAGCTGGTGTAGAGTCAAAGACGGTACTCATCGGACGCTGCTGTTGACTTCTGGGTGGACTGTATGGCGGCGGGGGCATTGGCGATACTGAGGCATGTTAGAACGCTAGCGAAGTGTAATGGCTTGTTTTTGTTAGTTACTTGCCTTGGACCTCGCCTGCATATTGAACGGCGCGCTCGGCGACAGCAGCTTGTGTGGGAGCCCATTCTTGGGGATTATATGGCTGTATACTACTGCCAGGTGTTTGGACAGCAGACTGAAAATGACTGGAGCTCATGGACACGGCAGATATGGGCGTATGTAGAGGATTGTTAAAGGCACCTACAGGCGTTGTCGTGAGAGGAAGAAGGCCCTGACGGAGTCGCGCCGCTTCGTGAGAAGTCATGATGAAAGACCAGAGGGACCAAGCGACTATGGACTATGAACCTACTCGAGCGCCAGGTTCAGGGTCCCTGTTTCAAGCCACAACACCAAAGGTAGAGCGACGTCCAACTTAGACACAGCTGGGGATTGTATCAGGGTTGTCTCTTTGGTCGGTTGGTTCTGGTACGTGGGGTGCTAGGGATTGGATGGATCCGCGGGGTGGGCGGCGCGTGCAAGCAGCAGCAGAGTGAGTCGATGCTCAGGTGAGGATCGAGGCAGTCGAGACTATTTTTGAGACGACAAGGAATAGGTATGACTATGATCACTCTTGATCTGACCCGGCACAGTACAGCCGTTTGAGGTTGACGCACGAAGACAGACCCGACAGATGCTACAGGTGAGGCTCTGTGTGTAAAAGACGCTGTAAACTTGTCGATGTTTGCCAATTGACAAGGAAAAACTGAATATCTCTCATCAAGCCATTCACCGTAGCTGCGGCGAGGACGAAGAGTACATCCTCTAATGCGCAACCAACCAAATAAGAAACAGAGATGTGATTGAGGATTGGATGCGAAAGGTGAAAAGAGAGAAAGTGGTTGGGAGAGGGGCTCTGTAAAGGGAAATAGATGTACAGGTCCCAGTTGGAGTAGCAGCAGCAGGAGATAGACCCCTGGGTAAGGTACCTTATGGTAAGAGGATGAAATCACGACACCTCAATTTTTGACGGCGTTAGCGGGAGTAAAATACTAAAAGCCAATACATTTTCAAGTAGACAATAAGATATGAGATAAAAACTGGAAACTGTTCTCGGTCTTCTGTTATTACCAGAGAGCCAAGCCCTGCCTACAGTGTGTACCTGCTTTGGGAGATGCTGGGGTTGAGAAACCGCACAATGAAAATAGAGTGGGATGGGCATGGATGATGGACGCTATCTTCCTGTGGGTGGGACAAAGAGAGACTGCATGGGATACTTCATGAGAACTTTGTTTATGGCCAATTGGCAACTACAACGGAGGATCTACAAGCATGGCTTTCACTATCAAGTACTAGGCTTGGAAGGATTTTACTAGGGATGGCCGAGCATCTTCGACCACTTCTTGTAGAGCAACTCAGCTGACAGAGTTGAAAGATGGCGTTCTTTATATATCCTAGTTTGGGGACCCGTAGATCCTAGAGGATGCATTGCTGTAGTAAGGATGGACGCCAATAGGTAGTTGAGTGTTACTTGGCTTGGAGCTTTTCTATGGCTTGAATGCTTCTTTTGGATACGGGTACTGTAAGCAGACCTGTCAATATCGAGTCATGTTGCTTGCCTGTCACCATACAAAGGCGTTGAATATCTCACATGGAAGCTGGAGGACTTGCTTGATTTTCCTCTTCCGACCCCGCTGGGATAGACTTGCCGAGATGCTAAGTTTGGAGCGGTCCATCGTGGTTCTATTCTTAGACTCATCCCACCGCTTTTATTGGTTGGCAAGGATTGACTATGCGGGTTGAGTGTGGATGCCGGCGCTTAATCGATGTCCCTCGCTGACTGTCACATTTCTTAACTCTCTGAAACTCCCAGACCCATGACCAAAAAGACGTTTGCATGGCCGGATCGAACTGCTGCATGAGATCCATGTGCAAGGGGTTTTCGTGCTGTGGGCTGATGTTGACTTTTGATCGCTAAAGTGAATACTCCTTGTAGACTGCAGAGTGCCATTGAAGGCTCCGGCACCAAGTTATCCGAAGAGAACAGAAACAACGCAAAAGACGGTCTGCAATTAAAGTTTCAACTGCCATGGCCCCTTAAACAACATAGATATGCTTGATTCCATAGTCATGTTACCTACCAGTAGCTTATAAATCCAGATTGGATTGAAACTCAAAATGATCTTTGTTCTATCAATAGATCTACAGCACTTCCACAGATCCGGCTGACTAACCCATACACCGAGCCTTTTCATAACTTAGCTTACCTAGTATATCAGGCGGTTAACTCTTGCACACGATAACCGTAGACCAAAGCTACTCTTGCCTGTATCTGGGCATTAGTTATAGTCATGATATGACAGCGATATCTATAGTCCAGCTGCATCTGTCGCTGTCGACTTTTGTCCGGTTGCTCCCCATTTTCCTCAGATATTCTTAACAGTCTGCAACCTTTCAGGACTTGAGAGTTCAGATCTAATAATATGGAACTTGCCGACCTTGACAGTTACATATTACTTCTTCACAGCAGATGAGAGCTATATACTGGCTGGGTCAACTGACCATTGACCTCCATTCATACCAATGTCTGCAGCGACTCAACTGAATATTCATTTTCAAGGCCTCGCGCGATTGACTTTCTTGTGTCAATTGAGATGCGATTCACACGAAGACTCTTTTGAGTACATCACTTTTGAGTGCAGAGCTCGTTCTTGGTGAACAAGCTCTCTCGGTTGACAGAATGACAGTGTAGAGCGAGATTCATCTCGGTTTCTCTGTAACGATCTTCACAAGAATTCTTCCCATTATTCTCTTGTTCCTTCCTTGGGCAGTATATTCTTGCCGAGGCTGAAAGGAAGATGTTTTGGTTAAGGTATGAAAAGGACGAGGCTGGGTCGTGCTCTGAAATGAGCCCCACTCGAAGCTAGCTCTAGGACATTGGAAAAGGTGGGGGCACAAGGCTCGAGTAAAATTCTAGAGGATTCTTCTCCAACAAACTCTCCTCTCTTTCAACTCTTCATATTCTGCTCTTCTGCCTTCTTTTGCTATTTAATGACATTTTGACGACCGCTCTCTCTCTCCTTCCTTTCACCATCTTCTATATACCTCTTTCACTAAATTGTAAGTACATACGGCACAATTTCTTACCAATTGTCGCATCTTCCATGATGAGATATCCAGCTGGCACCAGTCATAGAGTGAACTTGTACTCCCTTCATTGATGACCAACATGCTGTGGTCTAAGACCATTTCTGATCCCAATTGCGACCCTACTCTTTTCACACTCACCTCGATCGGCTTCCAATTGAGTCAAAGCTAACAGCTTCAAAGTTATTTAGTACACCCCTTCGACCGACTTCACAATGGTTCTACACAACCCCAACAACTGGCACTGGGTCAACAAAGACGTCTCAGCATGGGCGAGGACCTACTTTGACGAGAATCTCACAAAGCTTCAGGCCGAGGAGGGTGAGGTCAAGGCTAAGATTGATAAGATCCAGAGCATGGATGGTGATGTCGATGTCAGCCAGCGCAAGGGCAAGGTGATTACCATCTTTGACGTCAAGCTGGTGCTCCAATATTCTGGTAAGGGAATATGGTGATTTTGACTGCAAACATGACAACTAACCATCCAGGATCTGCTCCCGGTGAGGATGATGTTTCTGGTACCATTACTGTGCCTGAGATCGCCCACGACACGGAAGAAGACGAGTACGTGGTACGTAAAACCTCCCCTGCTCTTTCGCCTTCCGTGTTGCCGTAGAATAAACCCTCGCTAAGAACACTCGTAGTTCGACGTAGACATCTTTGCCGAGTCCAAGGAGAAGCAACCCGTGAAGGACCTTGTCCGATCAAAGATTGTGCCTCAGCTGCGCCAGGAATTCCAGAAGCTTGCCGGCGCCCTCATCGCCGAGCATGGCAAGGACATCCAGCACGCCCCAGGCTCCAACCCCTCGAGCGGCTTCTCGACTCCCAAGATCCACCCTCAAAGCTCTGCTCCTAAGCCCGCTGCCACTTCCAGTACTCAAACTACGACCGGTGGTGTCGTAAACACCACTACCGTGACTGACAACGAAGAGTTCCGAACCACTGCAGAAGAGCTGTACCAGACCTTCATCGACCCTCAGCGAATCGCTGCTTTCACACGATCTCCTCCCAAGGTCTTCGAGGGTGCCAAGGTTGGTGGAAAGTTTGAGTTGTTCGGCGGAAACGTGTCTGGCGAGTACCTCGAGCTTGAGGAGCCCAAGAAGATCACCCAGAGCTGGCGACTGGACCAGTGGCCTGCTGGTCACTTCTCTAAGCTGCACATTGAGTTCGACCAGAACGACGTCGACCACGTTACTGTTATGCGAGTCAAGTGGGAAGGTGTTCCTATCGGCCAGGAGGACGTTACAAAGCGTAACTGGCTCGAGTACTACGTCAAGAGCATCAAGCAGACTTTTGGGTAAGTTTCGTTGACTGCTTTTTCAGTTGCTGGATACTGACCATGTGTTCAGCTTCGGCACCATTTTGTAAGCGATTTACAAGACAAAAGGAGTCGTGGAGTTGGGGTAAATACAAGATACATGCGCTCTCTAGATGGGGGTAGTGACGGGGGGTTACATGGTCGCTGCTGTGGCGGAGGAGGGCGAGGGTCGTCTTGAGTGGTCTACACAAGACCTAGAAGCGTGTGGTTACGATATCATGAGAGACGTAAAATAAAATGAAGTAATAAATCAAAGGGTGCAGTCATGTTGTGTCATGGGCTGCCTGATATCTTGTTCACCGCGTATTGCCATATCATGTCTCATCGCACTCCTTGTTCCATCTGCCCTTTATTCTTTGTTTCATCTGAGTCACTCTGCAGTTGTTCAGATTATAGACTGGGTTTCAAAATAGCACCCACTTCCTCCCCTTTTCGCGTTGAAAGCCGCAGTTTGCCCAGGCCAGACTCTGCAACTGTGTATCCAGAAGCTAAACTAGTCATTTTATCAGACAGAGCTATTGCCTTGGTCCGAGCTAAAAAGGCATGCTGTCCCATCCAGGAAGTCAATGCTGGCGGACCAAGCCATATACGATATGTTCCAACCAGAATGGAAAAGCAACCGAGAATAATGAAGATGATGGCAGCAGTGAAATGGCATCCTGTGTTCTTTTGTGCTCTCCATCCAATGTAGAAAGGATACTTTACGTCATGAAATGATTTGGCAGAAGCCAAAACCCTTTCTTCCCTAAAGGGCAGGAAACCAGCCTCCAGGTTTTCAGAGTCCAGCAACTTTGCCTTGATACATACCATGACTGCTCTAACAATTGCACTGACGCCACTGAGAAGTGTGGTATCTGGGCCCTTTACCAATGCCTCCAGCCAGACGCCGTACTGTGGCATCATTTCTGAGATGTTGAAGCGCTCTGCTACAACCTCATTGCCCCAGAATGGCATGCCGGTAGCGATGGATTTCTCGAAAGTGTCATTACTAAGAGACAAAATTGAAAGGGCGCCCTCTGGCAGAATTCTGCAGTTCTGGTCTCTGACGTATCTCCTGATTTCGGCGGTTGCGAGCTCCATCTTGTATAGGGAGCGATGGACCACGGGTACTCTCCATCATTCTGCAGAATCGTTTGGCTTCTTTGCCCATTGGATTTGAAGGCTACCAAAATCGACGAGCCGATACTCAATCAGGGCTCTTTGAGGCAGGTCAAACCAGTTGGTGCTGGTTGTCTCCATTCGATGCCAGTCTCCTGGATCTTCTGTCATATAGAATGCCCCCTCGTCCACTGATCCGTTGGCCACAAGAACCATCTCTCGCGTGTAAAGCTTCCCAGAGTCACCGGGATAGAACAGATCAGCTTTACTGGGCGTAAAACAAGAGGCATGGCCAACCATGGCTAAACCATTAGGTGGCAAGGAAGTATTGGCGACGTAAGGGGGCTCCCGAGTATCCTGGTTGAAGTGAATAAACGCACGATTGATATCGTAAGCGGAAAGTCAGTGATCCAAGGCTCAGGTTCTGTATTAACAGAGCTGTTCTTCACAGCTAAAAGCTCACTCTTAATGAATTCAACCATCTTTGGGTCAATGTTCTCCTCGATCCAGGCATCAGGACTCACAATAGCGAACTTGTAACCCACGGGATGCTATTATGCCCATGACTACAAGGAAATACCGCAGAGTGATAAAAGAGGGAAATCCTCCGAATCCATAGAGGACTGGTGCCCGCGGTTGAGAGTTGAGGTACCGGGCATAGTCGAGGCCATGGCTGCACCGAGCTTGTCGACTAGTCCATGCATCGAATAGATGAAGATAGGCTTCTGTAAATCCAAGAGACAAGAGTCCAAAGGCGACACCAAGAATGGCTATCCATGTCTGAATGCTCCATTCGTGACCAGCACTGAAACGAACCTGACCTGCTGGCCGTGTCCTGCCAAGCTCCTCTTTTCCTTTGCGGCTGGAAAGTGCATTGATTCCCACAAGAATAAGAATAGAACCGCCAATAAACATTGCTGGCAGAGAAAGAGTGCCAAGGATCTGCAGGCGCCGAAACCGAGGCGATTTAATCAGCGCCATCCTAATATATCAGTAATTGTTTGAAGACAGAAAACGTTTGTGAGGGAAGAAGCAATATTGTATCAATGCTTCAAACACAGGCACTCAGTAAATAGATAAATAAATGGGCATCATATTACGTCTTGGCGGTTGACATCATTGAAGTGAACAACCATGTGCCCAGCCACTGGATATTTATGCACATGGGTCATTCTTCTGCAGTCAGCTTGCAGACCACCTTCGGCGTGCGGTTCACTGACGACTAGCTCCTTCTATATACAAGATTTCACCGCCTGTGCCGTCTCTCGGCGTTGGGTTCGTCATTTTTGTTCCCAAACCTATAGTCAGGTACAAAGATATCAACCATATTATCCCACAGCCCCATATCGTACAAGTTCTCGACATCGCTCAAGTTCCAAACCCTCTCCCACTCGCCTTCTCCAGGGTATCTAAGCTCATCCTTTGGGGGCTGTCCGTCCTGAGTAGTGACGATGACCTGCTGAACCTCGACTGGCCAACGCGTAAAGCGAGGCTCAACCCGCTCGTTCTTTCGACGATTTGCTGGCATAGACCGACGAAATGCCAATCCATCACGCATATCCTCCTTCCAGTCTGACCATTTGAGGGTCTCGTTTGTTGTAGTACCACAGTATACGAGATAAAGTGTGTAGAGAAGCAGCCCCCAAACCAGTGGAGACGTCAGAGCTGCAAGGAGTGACGAGGCCCCCATATTGACGTTATCTTGAATGCCCCATCCCCAACCAGCCAAATAATGACTAAATGTCATATTTCGAGGTTTCCATACAGACCAGCCAGGAGTGTATCTCTGGACTCGTACTGTAATAATGGACAATCCTAGGAAGCCACCATATGTGCACAAAAACGCTGTGGAGATCAGTAACAGTATGAACCAGTGCTGGTTTCCGTAACCAACACAAGAGTTTATGAAGACGCAATGATGGTCGGCCTTGGCAACGCAACGCTTGCAGAGACTGCAGTGCTTGGAACGAGCAGGCTTAAGAAACTTGCACGTACGACACATATGTCCCGGGTGAAAGAGCGTGTGATCGTACGGATAGAGTGACATATAATAGGCATGATTTTCAGGCGTAATGTAGCCTGGGTCAGCAGAACATGCCAGATAGAGAAATAAATAGGGCAAAAACACGGTAATAACCACAATGAGTTTCGTAAAAGATCCGATCTTTGGCCACGCTTGAGGAATAAACATGTACTCGCCCACAACCATAATTAGCAGGAAGAAAAGCTAAACTGTTATTATACTACCAAGCTAAGAAAGGGATAGCAAGACAACTCACCACAACAGTCCAGTGTCGCTCATGTAACATCATGTTACCAAACCGGGACAAGTAGCTCGATACTGTCCCTCCTGTGAGTACCTGATCCACCCTCACGATTCCATTTGGTAAACGAATCCATATTAGCCTGTGTAGTGCAGCTATAGGCGTTCGTCTATATTGCCGAGTCAACATCTTGAGTAAATATGAAAGAGCCTGGATACAAACCTTAGTGCAGGTATTCGACCAAAAAAGGCTACGAACACCATGAAAGAGATAGACAGAATCAGAAGAATGAGTTTCTTCAAGGGACTCATGTTTTTGATTGGCACCAAGAATGAGTTTTCTATAATGTGAGTACCAAATTTGCCAGCTGTGTGAGAAGCTTGGCAGGAGACTATGGGTGGTGGCACCGAAATCAAAGCTTCATTTTGCTGGGTTGGCCCAAGGAATCGTCGAACAAAAATGCAAACAAGAAACTAAGAGTATGAAAACGAACAAGTCAATACGTCAAAGGGCAAGCTCAAAGAACGATTGTCAACATGACAATGCCTGGAGGAAGCGGGCTTATATGTTATGCATGTAGGCCGTATTCGATGCTCGGATAGGAAGATGACTCGATGATACCAGGCACGTGATCCCGTGATAGCATCGACGCAAAAGAGATAAAGCTTTTCATTGGCCGATTTCAACCCGCAGTGATGATGGCGACTTTTTTCTTGGAGGGGGATCTCCGTGCTTTGATAATCATGAACTAGAAACGAGCGGGCGGGTTCCGGAGATAAAAGTAACAAAAATAAACCTCTTTATGCCTATAGACACCTAAAAGACTGTCCTTTCCTTCAATTTTACTTTAGTATTCTTCTTATTCAATCATGGTTCTCCGCAAATTCGAACTTGAAGGAAAGCTCGGCGAAGAAGCTCGGCTTATCGAGAGTGGCGTCCTACTTGATGAGAATCCTCTTGACGAGAGTCCCGAGTTTAATGAGTTTCTCATGGCCTGTCGGTATGGTGATCTGAGAAGATGTCAAGAACTCATCAGCCAGGGTGTGAACATCAATGGAAAGGATCGTTTCGACTACACCCCTCTTATCATTGTAAGTGTCGGGGGAGATGTAAGTCATCACAGGTTAGAACTGACACAAATAGGCAAGTTTATGCGGACATTATGAACTTGTTCAGTTACTACTAGAATCTGGTAGGTTTTTACTTGTACGATTGGTTACTATTCTCGACACAATATGCACAATCTCTTTGCAACCTGACACTTATAACTCATGAGACCTGTCAGACACTAACGCCCATCAGGCGCCTTAGCTGAACGAAACACTTTTCAAGGCGAACGATGCATCTACAACGCTCTCAATGACCGCATCCGTAATCTCCTTCTTCAGTATGACTTTTCCAAGTCTTCGGATCCTTACGTCTATTGGTCAACTCATATTTCAACTCTTCTCGGCCGTACCAGCCCCAAGACAACAGATATTACCTTGGTCTCGGGCTCTCGTTCTTTTGATCTACACAAATTTATCCTCGTGGCGAGGTCTCCTTATTTCCGTGCCAAACTTGCTGCTGTACCCGATACTACCACTTGGAAACTCGCCAATGCTGTATCTGTGCAGTCTTTTGTCATTGTTCTGAGATATCTCTACCTGGGCGAGGTTCCCCGCGATATCGCACCTATGGGTGGTGCCGACTCTGAAGAGGAAGTGCTCAGGGGTTTGGACAAAGTTAGCAGACAGCTCGAAGTTGAGTCATTATGGGAGTCTATTCTCGCAGGTGCAGACAGGAGACTTGCTCGCCAACGGTATCAAGCTGAAGTTGAACGAGCTCGACGACAGTTCGAAGACTTCTTCAAACAGAACGTCCTAGGACTCAAGATGGTTGTTGATACAGACCAGGTTAAAGATGTCAAGTGGAAATACGACAACTCAATGTTTGCAGATGTTATCCTTCGCGCCGATGAGCCGATCGATATCGAGGATGAAAAGTCTGGCCAGACAACGCCCACAAAAGACGCCCCTACCATACCAATTGGCCCTGCTGGAGATCAAGAATCAGTCATCAAACGCAAATCAGTGCTTTATCCTGCTCATAAGGCTATGCTTATCCGCAGCGAGTACTTCGAGAAGATGTTTTCGGGAGATTTCGTCGAGTCCAAACGAGATGAACATCTTCGAGTAATTACTATTGACTGTACGCCCGCCGTTCTCGAGATTATCCTTACTTTTCTCTATACCGAGACTGCAGTGTGCCCCCTTGAGCACGCTTTGGATCTATTATACGCTGCAGACATGCTGTTCCTCGATAACCTTAAGAGTAAAGCTGCTCTGGCCATCAGCACACTCGGTAGTGGCACTTCCAACGTTTTGGTGGACCGCACTCACGGTGAGGCGCAAAAGAATGGCGAAGCCGGTGAAGAGGATGAGCAAGTAGAGATGGAGCCCATCAACATATATGATGTTATACACGCAGCATGGGATCTTCGTGTCCAGCGATTAGAAGAGTTTGCAGCGCGTTACCTTGCGTACCGCCTAGAGGACTACATAGATGAGGAAGACTTCCAGGCTCTCATTGCAGAGTCTGCTCAGCGGATCACTGTCCGAGAAGAAACAGATACCATCGAATTACTGGATGATATTCGATATTACCTGGGCGACCGATTCAGATATCGTTTTGAAGATGCTGGTCTGGAAGAGATGATGGATGAGGCGGGAGAGGTTGATGGCGAATTAGCAGCTGCAATGGCACAACAGGCTGAGATCTCGGCAGATGCGGCAAACGGTGTTTCTACCGAGACTAAGAATACGATCGAAAGGAATGCCAGTGGCGGTGAGGCTGTGAGGACGTTAGATGGAGCAGAAGCAGAGGACGAGTTTGTTTCGGACGCCATTAATTACCAGATCCTACAGCGCAAAATCGATGCCATGCTTGACCGGCTCAAGCTTGATGCATAAAGAGTTCTTATACAAATATCACGTTTACAAGACTTACGGCCTCTCGTTCAGAATACAGCATAAACATAAGCATTAGACACAAGAGAACAAGAAACACTCAACGCATGGATGGGGTCACAGTTTGCCAATATGGTATCAATTGAAATGCTAACTGCTCAAGCCTCTAAAATTATCCGGAGGAATCTAAGAAGCAGAAATCTCTTATGCAGATCATTGCAGGAAGAATCTAATTTGTTGAGCTTGCCAACACCGAAAGTCTTAAAATGTGTCTCTCGTTTTCCAGAAAGATGTAGTGAAATGAGGCATCTGGTTATGCCAGTCTTGAGTCGGAACGTACTCACCTAGTCAGAGTGCGTATTCCTTGTCCGCCGAAATGTTTTTCCTTTAGTAGGGCTTAATAGTCGCTCTTTAGTACTCAACAGTCTTGATCGACTGCTGCAGCAAGGGAGGGAGCTCTTCACGCTTGACAAGCCCCATGCGCACACAGTCACCCCAGAAGAACATGACACGATCCTGAGCGTAGCTCAAGTAATCAAACTCATCGGGGCTCAACAGGTCTTCTTCCTTGATCGTTTCATCAAGACCCGGGATCTTGGCCTGCACGATGCCCCACGCAATCCAGTGAGCATGATTGGCGGGGCGCCACTGTCGAGTCTCCTCCAACAACTCTCGCACGCGCTGGTCGCTTCGTTCTTCGTTGGCCCGTTCTGCGGCGTTCCATCCTCCCGGAGGTACTCGCGCGTCAAGCATGAACTCAACGATGGAGCTCGAGCTGCTCGCAAGAGGGTTGGCAGGTGTCGCAAGTGGCGTAGATATGCTGCTCGATGCGTTGCTGTCAGCGGGCGCCAGTCGGGGGGTGGAGTTGCTGCTTTGGAATCGGGGACGGTGATCGACATAGGCCTTGATGAAGCGGCGTTGCTCATCCGGAGTAGGGTATCGTCGCACATCGCACGCCCAGGGCGCAACAACGTCGTGGTAGTTGTACGTCCATTCGTTGAAGTGGTTGGCAAATTCGAGCCCACGGGTATTAGGGCCTGCATATTCGAAGTCGATGACGATGAGTTGTTTGTGCTTGTTGGCAGCCTGAAGCAAAGGTGACTTCTCGTCATCGGGGCGAATGCGGAGGATGTTCCCATATTGTGTCTGGGGATTGTTAATATAGAGGCTTGTAAGGCGCATTGCCATGGACTTACATCGCTATGAGCAAATACAAGACTGTCCTTGACCTCTCTTTGACCCCCCTTGTAGAAACTGTTCAGATGGACTCTGTACTTGGTCATCATGTCCCTGAATTGAGGCCAGGGAGTGCCGCATACGTAGCCTCTGGATTTCCAGGCATGAACAACGGAGTCACGTCGACTGTTTTGAGCTTGAACTTCTTTCTCATACTCATTATCAAGGTAAGTCGCGATTCGCTCGACATTATCGAGCCATTGATCCCAACTTTTCCATGTTGCCGGTCCGCCTTCCCTCTCATGCGGAAGCAAGTCAATACCATCGTGAAGCTCTCTCATTCGCTTAGCAATTTGACGAGACATATCGGGATCCCGAAGGTCCGCCGGTGTAAGGGTGATAGAGTCAAAATACTGCTCAAAACGACCATTCTTAAATGTCCCCAGAAGACGAGGTCCAATCTTCTTACGTGCCAATCTCTGCAAGACTGATAATTCGTTGTCTCGATCAATGAGATGCTCAACTTGCGGTCCGTAGATGCGCAGAAGGACCTTGGTGGGCTTTCGTTTGCCCTCCCCCTCGTCAATTTCCTTCGGGGGTGTAACGACGTAGACGGCATTGGTTAAGGCACCACTAAGCCTCTCAACGGAGATCTTGTCGCCACCACCAAGAGGAATACGCCTCCACCCTTTCAATCTCAATGTATGAGCGATGCGAATGATTTCGTTCTTGAAGCTAAGCCAGTACTCTTTCTCCTTATCAGCCCTATTATCGGCATCGTTTGGTTCCTCCTCTTGAGCATCCGCGGCTCCACCGCCATAGCTCATCGTCTTGGAGTTGTCAAGCCAAACATCGCAGCTGGGTACAATGGCATCGCCGTCCGCGTATTCAGTATCGGAAGAGAGACCACGAAGAGAGGATCGAGATGGGACCTTTCGATGCTTAGGACGGGATACCTTAGGAGTCAGATGAGGCACAGAGTTGAGGCCCATGTGAGCTAAAGAGTCTTCCAAGATACGTTGAAGTCGATCGAAAGAGATATCGCTTGATTCAGAGTCGAGAGAATCGGAGCGAGGCCGTCCATTACTGCTTTGTTCAGGTGTTTGAGCCAGTTCGGGCTCAGGTTCGGCCTCCGCAGTGCTTTTCCCCTTCGTATCCTTAGTTGGCGATTTGGACTTGCGTCTGCGGTGCGTCTTCTTTGACTTCCTCGCGTGCGCCTTAGCACGTTCATGCTCCAGCCAATCTCCTACCTGGGCGAGTAGTTTCTCACTATAATACTGCCGACGGTGGCCATGGTGGTGGTGGTGCAAAGAAGGGGTCGAAGTAGGAGGCGTTTCCTCAGGGCGGTTTGCAGAAGGACTGTCGCTAAATGAAGATCTAGAGGAGCTGTTGGGAAGTTGGGAAGTTGGAGGTTTGCCACTCAGACGTCGTCTGAGGTTAGTAGGGAATTGCTTGGTAGGTTGAGAGTCGTCCTCGAGAGATTGGATTTCGGACTCGGGTTCGGCAATCTGAACGGCTGTGATGTATGAGCTTTGGATCATTACTTGGGGATTCTGGCGACAAAACGCAAGCTTAACATGCAGGATGCGATTGATAGCAGAGGACATGTTGGGATAATAAGAGCGGACATGAACATGGGAGTGAAGCTACAAATGCTAGGTATTGAAGGACAGCATTCCTCGACGTTCAAACCCATGTCACGGCTATTAGAGCCTCCAGTGGATGCGCTCTCCTCTTACGTTGGCCGAATCTCATCCGTTATATGTCGGTAGAAATTGATTTGCGCCAGTCGTTGCGAGATATGAGATACCATCCAAAGCAAGGCGTTTGAGATGAAATATAGTTACAACGTACCTTTGAGAGAGCCGCTCGAGGGACATGGTCGATCAGCGTCATCTTCATTTTTGAGAGCAGAGCGCAATGGCTGCTGCTGAGCAGACGAGCCGTTTGTCGTGGGGCTCGGCACCGCAGACATGGCGGGGGAGGGGTTTCTGGCGTTTGACCTAGGCTTTGAGTTGTCAAAGTGAATAAAAAAAAAAAAATAAGGGATGATTTTGTGTTATGATAAGTGCAGTAGAGCAGTGAATGTGAGTCGCGGTGTGAGAGAAGAGAGGGAGGACTGAGGAGGAGAGTTGGTAGAGAATTGAGGCGTAGGTACAAAATGCAAGATCCCCCTCTCTCTCCCAAAGCAGAAAAGCGGCCCAAGGGTCACTTGCTTTGGTCTCGCTTGTGGCTGGGGTATGCCCCAAAGGGTGTGCTTAGCAGAATCGGGGACTTAGGGGGTGTTAAAACGACTTATTTGTATTGGCTGTTTTGTGAGCTGAGGCGTTTGATTGAAGTTTAAAATGACATGGTTATCACCAAACAAAAAGATAAAGGCCCAAGAAAATAACAGATAAGTGTTGAATCAAGGGAGTAGTAGAACTTGATAGAAGTGCGAGATAAGAGAGTGATACCAATTATATAAGGGAAAAAGACGCCAGGTTCACAATAGCAGGAGTCCACATGATCTGGACCCGAGCTATTAAATTAGACTGGCTGTCTTTTTCTTAAACGTCACAACATCAACGCCCGAGGTAGAATTGAGGGTTCACGACCTGGGTTCAATCCTTCGACGTCAGCAAAGAGGCGAATTCTGCGTCACCAATTGGTTGTTGAACTGGAGGTTTCTCCAAAAACTAACACCGAAGAAAACAGGAAATAATGGATGGTAAGTCAACAGAGGTGTCGGGAGGCGTTAAAGGTTCCAGACCCTGTCCATACCAGGGTGACGTAGTGTGGCACTAGGTTGACCT
The DNA here is from genome assembly GCA_002982035.1 of Fusarium algeriense. Taxonomy (NCBI): domain Eukaryota; kingdom Fungi; phylum Ascomycota; class Sordariomycetes; order Hypocreales; family Nectriaceae; genus Fusarium; species Fusarium algeriense. Next base: position 26,227 of record PVPY01001241.1, on the reverse strand, counting down.
CGGTGGTAGTTTTAGGAAGTGTCTCACATGCTCCCGCTTCACCGCCAAGACCTTCAGGGTCCCTCTGATGATATTGACGTGAACAAGGCTCATTCTTTTGTTCTTTCCGTGCCGGATGATGGTCTGTTCGTACTCTCCGGAACTTATGTTGCCGGCCCCCGGAGACTATTGACCCGCTCTCGGGCACCGAAGCCGTGGGGGGCTACACTCGGCGTAACGTCGTCCAACGATCTAATTATCGTTAGTGAAGGTCTCGCGTGAGTGTGGTACTATTGGGTCGTCAGATAGCACATCTCATCTATACAAGTGTCCCCCACGCTTCACACTCAATATTGTATCTTCAACGAGGTAAGACTAGATAGCCTCAGTGCAAAGTTCACATGGCTTTGTTCGTATGCAATAATTGGGATGCACTTCCATAGCCTCTGGTATCGTCACCCTGTAGGGCGACTCGTAAGTGCCAGAATGTGTGATCCTTCACATCATAACTATTCAATACCTTGGCTACTAAGATAGTGCACATTGATACCAAGCGCAAAAAACTCTGGCTAAACTTTAGCATTCCCATAAAGGAGCGTTCAATCTGCTACATCTATAACTCGAAATACATCAAAACGGATTCGGCCTACACTCATATATTATCTTAGTCCCTGATATCCCTTAACACCCCTAGCATTTGCTGGGTATTTGCTTTAACTTCCTCCGTCTGTAGGAGTTCTTGCTTCAGGGCCTCCATCTTCTCTTCAGCTACGTTAGCAATCAGTTTAATCCATTCTGTGGTTAACCACTCTTTGGCACTCCAGATACACTCATCACTCAGCTGTGTTAAATTGCATCTCTTCCAGTCCTCTTTCAATGTTCCCTTTTCGTCGTATGGCTTCAACTTGCTGAATTGTTGCCAGACCTCGACAACTCGACGTGCCTGATCCTCCGATGTCTTAAACCATTCCTGGTGCTTGGTTTCGCAGGCTTTTGAGGGACAAAAGGCAAACTGCCGTTCTCTGTGTAAAGTTTCGTGAATCAATGACTCTATCTTTTTGGCAGCACAGGGCATAAAGACCTTGAACTTGAAATCCAAATGATGTTTGCATTCGCTTTTCCATCTCTTGAGCCTTTGTTCAACACGATCGGGATTACTGTACTCGGGACTTCTTACGAATCCAATCTTGAGAAATCCAGGCTTAGAGCTTTCGGCAAAGCAATATATATAACCAGATTTCAAGCTCTTTGGGCTGACCCCTTTTTCCAAGCAATCCATGATATTGTGGACTGGTGATGCTGCCATGCCGTGGAACGTCATGGAACGACGAGATGAAGAACTGCGCGATGACCCTCCATCGGTTTCAATTTCATCACTTTCGTTACCCGAGTCATCCGCGTTGATTTTCATTTTTCCCATCATATCCCTGGAAAGAAGGTCATCATCTGCATGTGTCTTTTTCCGTATTGGACTCTCCATGTATCGTTCTCTGTAGAAGCTGGTGCGAAAAGAAGATCGTGATGTCCCATGTCCGACTGTGCTACTGATAGAATATGGTGTCGAGAGTGACGAAAATGGGGTGAAGATTTCACTGGGATCTGGTGAGGTGACAGATCCTGGCGAAGCAGCGAACGCATCGTCCGCAGATGTCGGGTATGATAGTGACCCCAATGCACTGAAAGAATCATTGCGATATCTCGGACCTCGCCTTCTTTCAGGCGTCCTGAGAACCTCTCGTTCATCCATTGGGCGCTCCCTGATAAGTTTGGGACGTCGAAGTTTCGGCCTCTCGTCATCTTCTGAATCTTCCTCGTACTCTTTTTCATTTTCTTCCGAATCTTCTTCTGATTCGAGTTCCTCGTGACTTGTATCAATTTCCTCATCATCTGATTCGACTGCTCCGTCATCTGAGTCGTCAACGATAAAATCTTGACTTCGACCGGAAGTTCGTTTGTTCTTAGGCGCGACTTTGCGTTCCCAAAGGGAAGTCGATGATTTTTGGGAAGCTTGAGCGATCCTTGAAACTTCTACGTACGGCCTCTCACTCTTCGTATGAAGCCAGTTGCAGAACCTCGAAGTCAGCAAGGCATGAACATATTCCACGGGTTTTGAAAAGTTGATTCCGTCAAATACTAGAATTTTCGGATGCTGCTTTCTCGGACCGGTGCAGACGAGTTTTTTGGCCAAAACCGTAAGGGACGCACGAATCGTCGTGCTCTGGTCTTCATCGCCGGACCCTTGAGCTACCAGTGTTTCAACAATGGCATCGATACATTTTCTTCGCCTTTTTGGAAGTTCGTGTAAGTGTACACCTTTGTTCTCTGCCCCAGCAAAACAGTAGATTGTTCCTGTCGGTGGGATTTCCAATGCCTTGTAAAGGCTGCTGAAGGCCTCGGTTGAGTTGCTAGCTGAACTCATCTCCAACAGTTGAACTGTTATATGGGATCCGCTACACTCGAGGAACTGAGATGTAGAAACCTTCGAATTGAGGGCTCACAAAAAGAAAAGTGAAGGAGGAAAGCCAAGCTGCCGAGAAACTCTTGGACGGGAGACTTCTTGATACTCTTTTATGTCTTTCATCCTCGAGGGGGCTGGGCCAGCTATCCTTGCTCAGGGGGGTCATGAGCGAGCTGCATCGCATGCAGCTGAGGCAGGATGCGGCACCCATGTTCGCGACCCTGGTCATGATCAAAGATATGAACTATCGCAACATCGACAAGTCTACGTGGTAGACGAGGACAATTCCCTCGTGAGTCAAATAAACTGTATTCAGTGTCCCAGTCACTGACAAGTCTTGTAAGCTTTTCTAATTGGACTTCTAAGAGCTCTGTTGACATCTTTCTCTGAGTGGTCTGACACTATGTTGGTGTTGGTTGTGATGCTGCAGCTGCAGCTAAGGAGCTGGCTTAGCGCCAACAGCATCTGCAATGGGAACCAACTTTCTTTTTTGGGAAATTCTATTGCATATCTTCACCCTGTTTCACTCAAAGTATGATTGGCTCTTTTCAGCTTTCAAACAAGACTTGGAAAAGGATATCCTTCCCTGAGACGTTAGCCTCGAGAGTTGCAAATGAAGAAACATCCAGATTTGTCGATCTTTTCTCCTAATTACGGAAGGAAAGGGACCACTTCATGAATCAACTGTCGACCGTATGTGAAAGATAATATAGTTTCTACAGTCTTGCTTCAACAGCCTCCAACTCACTTGGGTACTTGACTCCATCTTCAAGGCCACCATCATCAACACCAATCTCCAGCGGCGGCAGCTTAACACAACCCTTCGTGTGTGACAGAGCGGACAATACCCATTCTCTGGTAGCCTTGATGCCTTCGTTGTTTAGTGCCCAGACCACAGCATCTACCACATCGTCCACGATGACGGCTGGCTTGTATCGAGGCTCCTTTTCTGTCGATGTCTGTCGCCAAACGCCGGTTCGTACAAGAATGGGCACCCACTCAGTACCATCCTCTGCTTTGAATTCACGAGCACCCCGAATGTCGCTTTCTGGATTATCGCCGATCATATAAACGCGTCGAAGAGGATGACACGTCGAGATATTATGCCCAGGACTTTGACCACGACTGCAAGCCATATCATGGTAGTACTGAAGCAGTCTATCATGAGCGTATTTATACGTATGGTTAGACGGTTTGCCGAGGGCGCTGAACTGAAGTTCTGTTCCATTGGTAGTCGTGGACCATACTCCCTTGAGGGCCTCCATGAATGCACCCGTACCAAATCGATTTACAGGATAGTTCGTTTTCCATAGCATATCAAGGTTGGAGATCCATAGTCCAGGCTGACCATCTTGCTGCCAGCCATTGTTGGGAAGAGACCCATCACCATTCAGGTTCGAAACAGTACCGAGGTAGCCTTGATGGGAGATCAAAAGGTCATGGATGATCTGAATATCAACCGACCAGTCTCTTGGATCATTCCAGATGAAAATGTGGTCAATTTTCAGAGAGTTCGCCGGAATGTTGGTGGTATAAGGGTCCTGAAGCATAGGGATTCGCTTGCCATCAGGTAACGGTGTAGGTTTGCCATTGATTTCACCTTCAATGTGCTCAAAGGGAAACACGTCCTTGCATTCAGTGAGGATATCCGCCGGGGTGACGACGCGCTTGAAACCATAACTATAACAATTTGCTGAGCATGAAATATCTTACGGCAGTGATTGGTACTCACCCATGAGCAATTTGACGAGCTTTCTCGGGATGAGAGCCTGTGATCAAGACAGTGCCATTGTTCTTGACATCATCACTCCAACCACTCATCGGTGTGTGGGACAGAATCATCCTCCCTTTTACCACATCGTCGTGCTTGGAAAGTTGTAGTCTTTCCTGAAGAGTTTCTGCTTTTTTATCCTCGGGAACGCAACCACCGTTGGTCAAAAAGACATATCGGATGCCATTGCTTCTGAGCATCTTGATGACCTTCTCAGCTCCATCCACTCTGTTGCGGCCTTGATACAAGACACCGTCAATACTGGCATTTATTAGCTTGCAGCACCTTCGTATCCGCCAAACATGAAATGAGTTGGCTGAGAAGTATATGAGACATCGTACGAAAGCGACTTACTCAAAGGCAAAGGCAAACTCGGAAAATAGCTTTCGTGCCAGGTCGGTAGACTCCTCATATTGATTCGGGTTGACGCCTAATGAGCCCTTTGGCTTAGATAAATAAATATTAGACGTAGAGAATGTTCTTTGTGGTATAGATGAAGCTTTCAAGACAGCCGCCGTCGTCGGTGCGACAGACCGTAGCTGCGTGAGTCGACGTGCGGCGAATCGGCATTGGACCACACCGAAGCGTTGCATATTTATCGACCAAAGCGCGAAGGGCCAAGTATAAGGAATGTATGAAGAAGAACCTCAGGATCGGAGATCTCAGTGTGGTGATGGGATGAGACGAGTTTCAATGACAAGGCGTAGCGCTCAATACTAACTATTGGTGGTACCGCTCTAATTGTCAACTTGTTAGAGTCATGGTCGATAAGAGGACTTGTCGGTAATATCCACCCACAATTGATACGAGCCGAGGATCGCCATAACCTGACGATAAGTAAATCACTAACACAAAGACACAAGAAACAAGAATTCACAAGGTTCTTCCTTTGAATATAGTTTGTATAAATGTACAATTGATTGAGTGGTTACTACTATCACAGTATCCTTCTATGAGTCAATGATTCTGGTGTTAGTACTTTTACATCACCCACAATATCTGCTCATCTTACAACCCAACCATGTATGCTCTTTCTACATGATAGCCACCTATCCAACGCTCTATTTCTTATTCCAGTCCTTCATATGGTCAAGAATAAGCGCAGCAGCCTGCTGCGGCGAGTGTTGTCTGCCCAGTGCCTCCACAAAATCACCATCTGGGTCCATGAGGTAAAAGTAAATGCTGTGGTCCACCAGGTAGTCCTGCCCTGGCTTGACATTTTGAGGCGTGCTGAAGTAGACGCGGTATTTCTTGCAGAGATCCTTTATCTGGTCGTAGGTGCCGGTTAAACCGATGAACTTTTCATGGAATTCGCCCAGGTATTCCTTAAGAGCCTTGGGGGTGTCGCGGGCAGGATCGCAGGTGATGAAAATGGGAAGAAGTGCGCCGGGGGCCTTCTCTTCGACGATGTCCAACATAGTAGCCATCTTGTCGAGTTCTTCGGGGCAGATATCAGGGCATCGAGTGAAACCGAAGTATACCTAGCAGGAATCAGCCATGAGAATCCAGAATCGGTACAATGGAACTGATTTTCTTCGACATACCAAAGAGTGCTTGCCCTTCATCATCTCGCTGGTAAATGGCTTTCCATCCTGATCTATTAACTCGAAGGATCCTCCGACCTTTGGTCGGCCTACGCCTTTGGCAGCTTCAGCTATTCTCTTGCGCTGCATGCGCGCCTTCTCAAACTCGAAGTACCACACCAACAGGCCGCAAGTACCGACGAACAGAATTCCGGCTTTCCAAGAAAAGGGCTGTTGTACATTTGTCAGCTTCCTGCTTCCTCATTTACAATAGCGATTCCATCCGGATTCTCTCAATTCATACCCCATTGCTATATCGGCTCTTGGCCTGCTCGATCGTCTTGTACTTCGTTCGGCGTTGAGTAATGGGCTGTCTCGACTGGACTGGTGCTCGTGGGAGGGTTGGTCGGAGCTGCTTGGGCTGGAGAGCACTGCTGGACAAACAGCGCTGGCATTGCCTTGCCGAGAGAGAGGGAAATGCACTCCTGAGGGCTCTTGATGCCGTGATCGGATTCGACATGGTAAATTGACTCTATGCAAGAGTCGAGAAACTTATGCAAAAGCTATCTACTACGTAAACTTACATCTTTCGATTGTCACGGGCTCCAAAAATACATGGTCCGGGCTTTTACCGGTTTGTTGGTCCCGCCTTAGTCATCCAACCTATCAGCCATACACCTCTACCATCGTCAACTGCCTGTCACTTGTATCCGAGTTTCAACTTATGATTTTGGCTATTAGCTTAATAAATTGATAGTTTTGATATTTCTGCTTCATCACTTCTTCTTAATTCTTTTATATAAGTCGTATTGTATCAAGTGACCAAATCAATCGAATAAAAGGGGCATCACTGTCAACACTGTCAACACTCCACAATGGAACAAACCACACCAACAATAGGACAAAGCGAAGAATCTCGCTCTGAGCCCTTTGAAAATGACACAAAGAGCGAAACAGTACCAGAAGCAACCCCTCAGCCTCCTTCAGATGCTCACCCCGCCTCCTCCTCTACATCTCCTTCAAACCCTCTTTCTACATCAACAGAGCCATCCAATATGGCCGCTCACACAGCGTCAAAGAAGAAAGGCACTGCTTCGGCAGTCAAGAAGACGTCTAAGCGATCAAAGAAAACTGGAGGACCAAGAGCGGCGAAAAGAGCCAAACCGACGCAGTCAGGCTCAACAGGAGACGCTCATGAATCAGCAGGATCCGAACTCGAGGAATCAGACCACGGACCATATTGCCTATGCCGCGGAGCAGACGACCATAGATGGATGATCTGCTGCGAAAACTGCGAGGATTGGTTTCATGGGGAATGTATCAACATGAACAAGGAGATCGGTGAAAATCTGATCGAAAAGTTCATCTGTCCACTCTGCACAAACGAAAGCCTTACAACATTGTACAAAAAGACATGCGCCTTAAGCGGCTGTAGGAAAGCAGCCCGAATAGCTCAGGAAGAGCAGAGCGTTTTCTGTTCCAACGAACATGCGCAAACATGGTGGGAACGCATGGTAGCCAAGCTGCCCAAGACAAAGGGGAAAGGAGGCGTTAATGACCAACTGACCCAGGAAGAATTCATGGCGCTCTTAGAAAGTGGTCTCTCAGGAATGGATGGAGAAGGACTTTGGAGGCTAGTGCGGGCACCATTTACTGGCAAAGAGTCCGATGGGACAAATGGAATTGAGAAGGGTATTCATTGTCATTCCCTGGCTATCATGCAATCGATTAACAAATATCACAGAACACTCTGATCAGATGCACCTCTCCGTTGAGGAGAAGGAGTTTCTCGAAAATGCAGCCGCAGCACGCTTCCATCTGGCTGAGGAAACCGTTCTCTGCCACAAAATGCTCACTCTCTTAGAGTTCGCCCACGAGCGTCGACAAGCTGCAATCAGTGCCGGTCGTTTCAAGGAAGATATCTGCGGATATGATCAACGTCTCGATAGCATCAGTGCCCGGGACGCTTTTGAGGCGTTTGCAAAGTCACCAGAAGGCGAGGCCATTTTTAAAGCGTCTCAACTCGGCGATCCTTTAGGAGAAGGCGACGCAGTTCGCGGTATGTGTGAGCGCAAGCGTTGCAAGATTCACAGCGGATGGTATAAGATGCTTTCATCGGGACTCAAGCATCATATTCGCGAGATGGCAAACCAGGCAAATGAGGTTGGAGAGGAAGAGAAGGTGATGCGCCAGGCTGCGAAAGAGAGGTGGAGAAGGAAGCAATCAGAAAAGAACTGGGTTGAGGTGTTGGATGGATAAAAGATTACCATTTAGGCGTTGCTGGCGTATATAAGGTCTACTGTTCGGAGGGCTCATTATATCAATCCTGAAGCTACTCTTATAGAGACCTTGCGAGCAGTTTGGAAGTTGTTGTGCAAGGAACCACAACTGTTTGCCGTTAATTATAGAGAAAGCTACTATTCATGTCTGAATGGATTATTATACCTTACTTCCCACAAACCACGCTATTAGTCCCTGTGAAATTGTTTTAGTCATGAAGATTCGACTTAGAATATAGATTTGTGAATGGGCATTCTATCATCTTAAGCAATGGATCATTTAAATTACACGATATATTCAATTTTATAGGCCTTTTTAGTATTTTTTAGCTTTCTAGTTAGAGCTCAGTTATTTCTTTACATATTTTCAACACCTGGATGAAATAATTGTTATTATTCCTTCTATTCATTAATTTGTAGGAGTTTATGGTTGTCATGATCCATTCTCAGTGAGCTGGGTTCCTATGACCGCCGCCACCCCGCAGTCAGGAAAAAAATCCTTGTCCCGACAACCACCAAGGTTGGAAAAAATATTTGCCTCCAGCTGCTTATCAAGCACGCTTCGACTAACAACTGGAAACTGAAGGGAGCGCCTACTAGCTAACGTGTATTCCTGCTTCGTTACATCGAATACTCATTCCTCTTTTCTATACTTTCCCTTGCCCTCATCGAACATCTTCGATCATAGCTTGTTCATAAAATTACCCCGCCATCATGTCGTCCTCTAACCCCCGCGACCAGAAAGAGTCTGTCGACGAAGAGCTCGAAGACGATATGCTCGCAGCTGATGATGCCGCCGAGGAGATCGTTGACGACGAGGATCTGGCCATGGACTCTGACAACGAGGAGATTCTACTTCAAAACGACTCCATCGGCTATTTCGACGAACCCAAAGACTCTCTTTTCACCATCGCCCAGCATCCCAAACACCCCTCCATTATCGCCGTGGGTGGCTCAGCTGGTCAAGAAGATGATGCTCCCGGTGCAGGTTGGGTTTTCAATACCGCCTCTGCTCAATCGCGACCTCCGCTGCCTGCTAGTTACTCGAGCGACCCCGCCGCAGACGCCCTCAAGAGCACCCAGCTTACCTCTCTATTTAGCATAGACGGCCACACAGACTCCGTGAACACACTTGCGTGGACTCTGCCTCAAGGAGAGGTTCTCGTCAGTGGAGGTCTTGACGGAAGGTTGCGCGCCTGGAAGGCAACCATCTCGAACGATGGTTCCGTCAAGATGGACTTCCTGGGTGAAGCGCAGGAGGTGCCTGAGGTCAACTGGCTTGCACCTTGCCCATCTTCCATTAACCCCAACACCATCGCCCTAGGTGCTTCTGACGGTTCCGTTTGGGTCTACACAGTTGATCCCACCGATAAGGCGAACCCTCTTCAGATCGTTCAGTCCTATTTCCTTCACACTGGAGCCTGTACGGCTGGTGCTTGGACGCCTGATGGTCTTCTGTTGGCTACCATTTCCGAAGATGGTAGTTTGTACGTCTGGGACGTTTGGGGTGAAGCTACTGCCAAGAACCTTGTTGGAGACAATGGTATGACTGCTGTGGCTTTGACTGCCGAGGATCAGCGTTTCGAGGTTGAAGGTGGTCTCTACTCTCTTTCTATTGACCCCAAGGGCGCATTCATCGCTGTCGGAGGTGCTACTGGTGCCATCAAGATTGTCTCCCTTCCACGACTAGCGCCTTCTGGACCTCAACCCCAGGCTCGCGCCCGAGCTGGAGGCAAAACTACTGGTCAGTCAACTTCGACCGCTGGTGGCCAAATTCTCGCCGCTCTTCACACTCAATCCGAGAGTATCGAGTCTCTCGCTCTTGTCACAACTCCCAACACACCTCCTTCGACCCTTCTCGCAGCCGGTTCTGTGGACGGCTCTATTGTCGTTTACGATGCCACCCGCCGCTTCGCTGTACGAAGACACATCTCAGGTGCCCATGAGGAGCATGCCATCGTCAAGCTCGAGTTCATACCAAACTCATGGCAACTCACCAGCTGCGGCATGGACGGTGTCGTGCGCCGCTGGGATCTCCGAGGAGCCGGCGCCACAAACCCTAATGCTCCTGCAACAGCTGCCGAGGCTGGTCTGCAAAAGGAATGGAGGGGCCACCGCGGTGATGGAGAAGGTGGCGGTGTCCTAGGCTTTGTTCAGGGCGAGACGGGTGAGAGGATTGTCACCGCTGGTGACGACGGTGTGGCTCTAGTCTTTGAAGCATAGTGTTTGATAAAATCAAAGGTTTTGGGAAATGGTATATAGAAGGAGAAAAGCGTAGGCGGAAGTCGTTTCTGCTATCTTATGATTACGAATGAATAGAATCATAGGGATGATACCCTGGATATTGGTTACTGTAACTGGTACACTGCACGTTATGAAATGTTGATTTCCTAGCATATAACAAGAAGGTTCATTATAAGATCTTGAAAATCGTAGGGGAAATTCACCGAGTGGCTACACATCCAAGATAAAATACGAGCCGTCGACAGAACCTATTCATTTCGCTCAGTACATAAATGCGATGAATTTGTTATTAGCACTTTTGCTATGTTCGTGGTCAAGTTCATGTTTCAGATACGTTGATGATGATGACATTGGATACAATCATGGCTTATCGATAAGAGCTGCGAGTTCGGATCCATTAATCGCAATACCTGATTGGCCGGCGCTTGTCAAAACTCGAACCGCGCTTGTTCAAAATATTTGGCCCATAACAGCGAAATAAGATAGCATCATACCCAAGTCCATTAAGCTATCAACGAGCGTTGCTCCTCGACCGAACTCTTCTTTCCGACTTAAACTACATACAAAATGTTTGGAGGATGTATGTCACCCCAATTGAATTATCGAGCAATCAAACTGACCCATCGCAGTCGCCCCCCCTCAGCAGACCCAGGAGGAGATCCGCGCTCTTGAGGCCGATGCTGCCTTTACAGTCCAAGGTGCCATTACTACTGCCGTCCTCCTCTACCTATGTACGCTTGATGAACTCTCCTGTTTTTATGTGAACGGTTCTAATGATGCTCCTAGCTCCCTTCGCCATCGACCTCGTTGGCAAGATCTTTTAAATATCAACAACCCTCTTGATAACGATGAATGTGTGGGGTGCTGGCTTGATAGCAACATAGAAAAATGCAAATCTGCGGTCGATGGTGCTCCCGCAGCGCCGTGTACGATAGAATCGGTGTAAATGGGACGGCGGAACGTTATGTTTAATCTGTAAGAATACATATCCCAAGACGTGGTAAAAGCCGCGCAGCAAGGTCACTCACGGCAACAAAATGCACTATATGCGTTCCCAATTCATAAACTGAAATGAAGGTATCACTTGCTGTGTCGATATTATTCTTAGACTTTACAAAGAGTTACGTTCTTATCCTGTGACGCCTAGGATGAATACCCAGTCCTGACTCCAACTCTATGTCACCAATATACATCCTAACAAGAGACAGTTGCTCTGTCTTTACCACGTTTGTCGCTAAACAGTTTGCCCTGGTTAAGTTCCATCTATTTTGAGTGTGGGTTCCTGGTTTTCTCCCACTCTGCATAATCTGCCGATAAAGCCTCAAGCTCTTTCTTGATATGCTGGATCTGCTTCTCATAATCCTCAAGCACCTTCAAAGGGTTAGTTGGCATATTCACAGCATGATACATCAGCCCACTTACTCGTTTTGCTTTGGCTTCTCGCTCTGGATCAATGCTCTCTCCCTCAGCACCGGTAGGCTTATCCAACTCCTTACTGAGCTGATCAGCATATCCTCGCAACACGATAAGTCGGCTCCAAAGCTCCTCCTCTCTTGCTCCAACAGCAGGGTCTTGAATTTCTCGTTCCAGAGTCTGCAGTCGGCTGCTCAGATCATCCTCATCACCACTCAGTGCATAACCACGGTTGCGGAGCACTTGTATTCGCGCAGCAAGTGCTAAACACCTTTCACTAATCGTTGTCTGTCGTCGACGGGCTGCGACAGCGCGAACCTCGGTCTCGAGCTCGTGACGCTGAAGAATAGCATCCAGGCTGCCGTTGATCTGGTGAAGACGGGTGTTGAAATCGGCAACGGCGCGCTTCTGGGTTTTGAGGCGGTCGGCAACGCCAGCGTAGCCGGAACAAAGAACGGGCATGAACCCTGGGGCTGGCTTGTTCTGCAAGGCTTCCTCCCATTCCCGGGGATCTTCGTGGGGTTGAGGTTTGTAGTAAGGGACGTGGCTCTCATCAACCTTGTTGTAGAAGTAGTATTTGAAAACGCAGTTGGGGTTCGCAGGATCCCATTTCTCGGTTACAAGCTTCATTTGCTCCAGAATCGGCTTCTGGTCTAAGTTCGGGTCAGTTTTGCGATACAGAATAACTTATTCTTGATAACATACGCGGCGTTTCCTTTCCAGGTTGCCATAGCGAGTTTGAAAGCTGAGCTTGTGACTGGGATAAAGTTGGCATCTGTTGCGGCTGTGGTTGCTGGATCGATGCGCCGAGTGTGTTGCTTTGTTGTTGTTGTTGAGACTGGCCCAGGCCGAATCCTGTGCTCTGAGCCGGCGCAGCTGTCTGAGCAGGTTGTGACTGCCCGAACAGCGAAGGTTTAGCCTGTCCGAAGAGCGACATGGTTGGTAATGCTGTTGCGACGTCTAAATCGGGAGCTGTCAGGCGGCAAACTAAGCTTGAGCTTTAGCTGACGAGATGCGTTGCCGGGACAGAACCCGGTTCGGAAGAAGTAGCTGGTAGCTCAATGTGAATCTAATTTCCGCTGCACGATGGTGTAGTTGTCGTAGTCAAGCTTTGTCAGGGTTGCAAACCCGTAAATCCGATTGTTTGGTGGTTTGTTATGTTTATTTGGCGGCTTAGAATTATTGGAGCTGGCGACGCGAAAATAGAGCTACGTTCACCTTTTGGCCCCGTTGCAGCCTTGCGTCCCAGCCTCGCTTCACCGAGCCACCAATCATAATCAGCCAATTCCTACCTTACGCTACCAAATCCTAGCCGAACGACCTCACATAACCACTTCAGGATTCTGGAATCACCACAACGTTTAACGACAAGCTTCGCAGAATACCGGCATCATGTCTACTCGAAGGCCCCAGTACGTTCATTCCGCAGCTGACTCTCTCGTCTTTCCTCTGAAGCTCCCAGTGGATGCAATTGAGTTCTATAATGGTTGATAACTGGCTAACTATTCAATCCATTAGATTCTCCCAGCAGGTGCTTATTGACACCACCCCGTTGCCCGCCGATATTCCCGCTGTCAAGGAGGTCGGGGCTAGTTCTGCGCCTCTCCTCTCAGCCTCCTTCTTCATCGGTGCTCGATGCCGCGACTACAATGATGATTATATGCAATGCAAGAACGAGAACCCCGGCCGAGGAGAGCTCGAGTGCTTGAAGGAAGGCCGACGAGTTACCCGATGTGCCTCCAGCGTGTATGTCACCTAAAGTCAGCGGACTGCATTAGTCTGGTGATATACCTGGAGCGCAACATGCTTCAAGGATGGGGCCGGCCACTAACATGTTCAATAGTATTAAGGACATCAACACCCACTGCCTGGCTGAGTTCCGCAAACACTGGGAATGCCTCGACGACCGAAATCATCAGTTGTGGCAATGCCGTCCTGCTGAGTGGAAGCTCAACAAGTGCGTCTATGACAACCTGGTACGACATCCATGGTCTATCGCTTTGAATCAGGGCTCTAATACAACATATAGAAACTCGAGAAGAAGATCCCCGATCAGCCAACGAACTCTACCCCTGTTCACCTTCGACCGAAGCAGATCTTTGCCGATGTACGCATCGGGCCTGGAGACGGCAAGCCCTTCGTCCCAGGGCAGGAGGATGCGCAGCAATAAAGTGCTGGAATCTGTTGAGATCGAGGTTCGGTCATGTATATTTGTCGATGAATCAAAAAGAGGACAACCAGCTATCAAATCAAGACCCGTTTGCTCACATGCAGTACCATATATCAATGGCTACTAACTATTAGATCCCGTGCTCATTCCATTCGATGTTTTCATTGAGCTAGGACCATATTGACTTACGACGGCATTTCGCCCATTAGTCGGGTTCTCAGCATCAATAGTCCCTGCCCTATTATATTCTCACTGTCCATTCTAGCGAGCTATGTAAGTTATCCTTCTCAGTGTGTCATTTCTAAACCTAGCGCGGGCTTAGCATAATGATACAAATTGATATTCACGATAGTACAGTCCTCCAGCGTAACGGACGTGCAGCATCCTGCAGCGAGCCTTGGACGCCCTGCACTCTGAGACATGAGAAAAGTTACAACAACACCACATCTCGGCTAAGCCGTGGAGCCATAATTCGGCATGGCCTTTTTTTCGGTAATCTGGTGTAGGCCACATGACAAAGTCGAAATTTGATGGGCAGAGGGATATGGTCACGATATCAGTCCGGCCGACCAGTCAAACGGAGCTGTTGGGTGCAGCGTCATACGTTTCTTGGGTGACCAATCCGAACTTTGGCTCGAGGCGAGGGGCCGGTCCTGCAGTCACCCAGTGGCATTCGATATGTAACAAGCATTCTCCTTGAGCCGCATGCATGAAGATGGTTGCGAATTTGAGCCGAGAGCAGCTCTATCTTGTTGGTGACTGGCCCTCGAAGTCGTGCAATATCACCTATCCCCAGTTCATGCACATGATCATGCGATTTAGGCGTCGCTGGCCCTTTGGCCGGGGCTTTTGTTTCGGCCTCCTTTAGACTCGTTCAGGCAGCGTAACTGTTATCATGCAGCTAGCCGTTTCGTTTCAAATGGAATTCGGCCAGCAGGGGGGACAGTTGACCTAAGTTGGAGATATATCTAAGCTAGAACTGACGCCATGAGGGAACATACAGCGGTAACTTGCTACTCGGGCTTATTAGAGGCTCATTTATCGAGCGATTGGTATATAAATTGGTAGCTAAGCCCGTGATGATGGAAGGGGAGTTTTGTAGGACAAAGTCAAAGTCTGTAGACACAGGCCTCATACATAAACTACTACCTACAGGAATCCCTAGCACCGGTGCCGCCAGAGTAGTAGGGCTACCAAAGCTGATCTTCGCATCATGCTTTGATTGTTTTGTTTCTCGATTTTTCAGCGCTTGTGCGCTTCGTGAAACAAGAAATGGGCCCTTCAAGCGCCCATGTTTGATGTTCAGAAAGGATCACGTTGTTGGTTGGCTAAAATCATCTACACCCTCTCTGGCCTTCATAAAGGCCGCGAACAAAGAAACAATCATGAGAATCTTGTGTTGGTTACTTTCAGTGCGTTTTAAAAGGTTTCACGAGAATTTATGAGTTTGCTTCGAGAAGTCGGGGCAAGGTTGTACCATGTCGTGGTTGCATGTCGCCGAATCGATCGGTCCTGTCTTCAAGCGGAGCACATAGTATTACAGTGTCCGAGGACCGCGGCCTCTTTTCTTTGTGCGGCACAGATTCTGTGTGTGTTTGTGTTTGGTAGTGTGCTTGTGTGGTGATTTGATCGTCTCGTACTTTGAACAGCTGACCTCTAATACGACATGATGATGCCAGCCTTGGTATTGTTTAGCCTACCCAGTTTGTAGCTAGAAAGAATATGGCAAGATAACGGAAAATGGACGGAGCCCAGGACCAGCAGTGTTTGCATCAGTGATCAATTGTGAGATATTATGGCACTCTACCTTTACCTGTAGGGTACGTCAACTCAAGAGGAACGAAGGCATGGAAGATCTGTGAAATCTCATAGAAAACGCTAATCAGTGGCTAAGAAGCTGCTCAATGGGAGTTTAACATCAAGAGCGGGCGCATGGGTTGACTGACTCCCACATGGAATAAACGAGACGTGAACCTGAAAACGTCAACCCATGCCACCACGTTGCGGACGTCGAAGGATCAGCATACCACTGAGGTCGCTCTAGCAGCGTCGGTAATAGCAGCAACATTGAATATATATGAAACAGTGGAAGGAAGCCTGAACATGAGATGCAGGATAAAGGAGACTGCATTAAACAGGCTTTGCTTGCGGGGAAGAGATACTGAAGCGGTGACTGAAATGGTAAGATATCACGCGTGAAAGAGCATGGAGGAGACATGTGGGGAATTGAGGACCCAGGATAGACCCAGGATATCGGGTACCTGGTGTATCAAGAAGTCAGTCCAGAATGATCTGTGCTTTCATGTGGACCAAGATTGATCAACAAAGCGATTTGAAAGTTCCAACTAAATTGCTCGTTCAGATCAAAATTCAAAGGTGGCGTATATTTACATCGATGCTTACGTATATCTCTATTCCAAGAATGTTAAGACCGTAGAAGTCCAGCCTCTACTTGTTGATCCTATCCCCGGAACTCCCGATCGTCATCCTTCACAAGCTTGAAACTCGATAGACGAGTTCGGTGCAGCCAGTAACAAGGCTGGGCTCTCTATTCGACTACAGGTCTAGAAAGTCGGCCACGTAATATTCGAACTTTAGCAGAGCCGCGAATGAACTAGAGTTTATGGTTTTGGTTTAGAAGCATATATAAAGTTGTTCCAGGTGTACTGAAGGAATGACGTTGAGCGCCGCAGTGCTTTTCTCCAACGTGAATCATGTTCCCTATGCTGTTAGACCATCGAAAAGCTGTGGATTGCGTGTCATGCCGTCCAGGCTCAGAACTCGGGCTTGAGGCGCTGTGATCGACTCGATGAGTTTAAGACAAATGCGTTGATGGCTGAGCTCAATCAGGGAGGAGGAAAAAGACGAGATGAAAGGGGTGTGAGAATACTATTCAGAAGTAGATTGATAATTCATGGAGTAGTACGGCCGATCAAGGGATCATGTGTGTCCTAGCAAAGCCGGACTCTGATGATCAGTGACGACCATTTAATTGTATCAAGATTTGAATGGAAAGCCATTGACGATATGAGCCGCTGGAAGCTACCAACTTCGACTTGTGCCAGGCTATTGGGTTCCCTCGATCAGCTACCTACCCTGAAGTCTCACAATTGCGTACCTGCAGTTCTTAACTCTGAAGCAGAGGCACTCATTCTGTGACACGCCAATCTTCCACTGTGGAACTGTCAAGGATAGCATACAGAGGCCAACAACAAGCCGGACAGTCCGTGGTCCAACTTACTCCTGCTAATTTAGGCCAAGCTATAGAAGAATGACGGTTCACGAGATTGAGCATGCCCCCAATCAGTTGATTTACAAGGATGACTTGGCATATGCTAGTTTGACTTCAGGTGATGAGATGTTCTCAGTATTTGGTAATACACGTAAAAAAAGTGAGGCCTTAGATGGGAAATGAAGAACGGAGCAGAAAACAGTTGCCTCAAATTAGCTCAGTTTCAGATATTCATGCTGGAAGGGCATGGGGAAGACCAAAGCTGGGCTCATTAGCGGGTTTTCGGACATCCAGTTGCAGGGAAGCCCCACAACAGCCCGCTACACCACCCTTGAATAGCTTGTTTGATGGAGATGAATTCGAACGTGGCGTTTCTGATTGGCCATAGAATCGGAGATGGATCGTCAGAGCACGCGCCACATCGACATCTGCAAGGGACCGCGAAAAAGGGGTGGGGAGGTACGTACCTCCCGCTATCCGACTCGGGATTGCTCAGCTCAGCCCGCCTTTGACAGGATCAAATCAATGCAATGCAATGCAATGCGAAGAAAAATGTGGGCTAAGGCAAGGTAGGAATGCGTTTCGTATTTGTTAATGCTGACATATTGTAGCTTGATCGCATGCAAAGCCGTGCGTGTATGGATGATCCGTCATCATACAAAGCCTCATCTTTCACACGATCTTGATCTGGAGATGGTAGCATTACTACCTGTTAGGTTATAGTATGGCGCTGCATCCGGAAGTCAATGGACCCCAAATCCTACGGTGTAAGTGCAAGTATCTTGGCTCCCTCGAAAACTCACGGGACCATACGCATATAGTTAGTAAATCCCCACAATTGAAATCGACCAAGCTTGGGGGGTTTGAGACTTGGCTTTTGGCTTCTGGAGTGGCTTTCATGTCTACGCCAGCAAGCCAAGCTCTGCGAAGCATCCTCTGACCTTGACTCCAGCATGATCACCAGTGGAGATCATTTAGAGAGGAAATGATGAGCAAAGAGTTGAGCTTCAGTCGAGACTGTCAAGTCTGGACTCTTGAACCCGACAGGGTTTTGGTATAGGACTAAAGTCAATCGTCTCGTTTAGGTAGGGTATGATGAGAAACGGGGGATGGGATAGGCCGGCACTGGAAAGGAAAAGAACCGGATATGAGACGAGGGGACGGATGCTACGTCAAAGAGACACCAACACCAACAGCCTGCCACAGCACTGTCAATCAATTTATCAAACGCCTAACAGACGAGAAACACAGCTGCAGCTGAGATGACTGGTAAAATTATCTTAGGCCAAGGCCAGGTCTGTTATGATCCGAACTGCTAATTGCTCTTTTCCGCTGTGTTTGAGCATAGCAAGGGTCCCAGTCCTGGGCCATGTATTGATTTGATTAGTCGTCCACCAGTGGTGTCAATGCTGGCGCTGCAATGCTATGCTGTAATGCTATGCCACTGAAGTCAAATATTCGTAAGTGTCCGTAGATACCACGTTGATATGTGTGATCGTCGTCCCATTGAAACCGATATGTTTCTACCAAGTTGTTGGGTTGCGATTATGATGTATTTGTGGTGCAGTCGATCACCGGCAGTCGTCGGGTTGGGCTGATGCGTAGTGTCGCGGTAATAGAGGAAGTCATGCAGGTACCGTCCGTCCAGTCTTTCATCAGAGGCGTCAATGTTGCCCATGCGCGCTAAAGGGGAGCAAGTAGTACAGTAAGCCACGAGTTTCATCATCGTGGCTCAGGGTCCGTGCATCTGCTGTATGTCGAGGATATCATCATCGAGGCCATTAGATTGTGCTGTGAATAATAGTGTTAACGTCGAGTTATTCAGTGAATAGCAGTTAATAGTTATAAAGCGGAGGGATATTCTATGAGATGCTCCAATGTCAATCAATGCCATGCGTATTCACTTGGCCTGGATTTCAATATTACAGCACTAGATGGTAAAGCCACGCTCATCCATGCCTCGAGTTCAAGGCACTGCTGTATGATTCGTTCCTGGTGCCTTGCAGCATCCCATTCCCGCCATGTTTCTGGCGCCCAGCCTAACGCACCCCTCCACTGGCTTGAGGCACTAGCGCATTCCTATCCCGTGTGCAAGGGGTCATTTTAACAACTGGGCTCTAGGACAACAACAACAGACGGGAGGAAGGACAGCAGTGTCACTGTCAGTGCCAACTAGTCAGTGCTTGCCGGTTGCGACGGCTCTTGGCAACGCATGCAAGCGCACCGCCTTGTAGTCAAAACATTGGCAGCCTCATCTCTTCTTGGGACCTCCCTTCACTTTCCTTCAAAATAATTTTTTTTCCTCCGCTTCCTTTCTTCTCAACCACCCACTGTCTATGCTCACTTTGTTCGCTTTCACACACATTCATTTGTCCTGCACTAACAGATCCTCAGTGTTGCCGCTCTCTACTCTGATAGTAAGTCCTCGACCAACACCCCTGGCCACGTCCCCTGCACCACACCCTGGCTCACACTCGATTACAGGCTCGCAAGATCCCCAGATACCCCCCTGCAAAGCATCCAATCAATACCGCACCACCCAGCCAATCGCCCCTGGGCTAACAGTAGCTGTCCGTTTGTGACCCGCCGAGCAGTTCCTTTTTAACGTCGTCGTCCGCTCGAAGCCATCTCGACTCTTCTTCCCTCTCCCTCACCCCCCTCCAAGAGTCTTCGTCGAACGATAGCAGGGCCTGCCACTCCTTTGTTTGCGTGTCTACGACATTGCAGTCCACTCCTTCAAATCCCAAACTCTAAAGCCAAGCCTCCGGTTGAACCGTTGATATAGTTCCCAGACTTCCCTCACCTTACTTTGACCTCACCCTCTCGGTATCGCAAAGCAAAGCTGATCAAGTCGTCCTTCCTTCGGTTCATCCTTCTGTCACTCCTTCAATTGTTGAACTTCAGTCGTTGTTCAACCACACCAAAACTCTTTTCGAGACTCCTAGACGGAATCTCAACTTCAGCAGTGCTGTCAACCGCTCATCAGACTGGTTCTGAATCAATTCAACGTCAATTATCTACAGACACTACCCACCACAAAAAGGTAAGCATAGGTGAACCACTATTGTCTGAACCCTGCATTTCTGTACCTGCATCTATTATCTGTGTTCACCCTCTTTGTTTCTCCTTGTTCTCCACCAACCCTAGTCTTTGAGGGAGTCATTATCAATATCCTCCCTTTCACAACACTGACTCGGCATCGTCTTCGACAAAACATCGCCGAAGCAGAGCCATATCTTTTGTGACCATCATCGATAGCGGCGATGAGTCCCTTATATATTTCGACAGGGAAACCCCTTCAACTCAATATATCGATGTATATTTCATCTCATTCACACGAAATTTGTCTAAACACCAAATGTCTTACACGTTCTCATCCAAACATTCCCCACAAGAAACACCATTCCACCCTTGCTACATCTTAGCCTCGTCGCTTTCATCAAAGACACGGAAACAACTACTGCCAAGCGGCATTGGTCTGACGTTTGCTCAACTGAAAACAGCCACACCTAATACCTCTCAAGCTTATATAACTGACTCTATTTCCAGCTCACCCCATTCCGTCTCGTGCCTCTTCACCGATCACCATGAAGGCGTCTATGTTCCTCCTCGGCGCTAGCGCCATCTTGACTTCGGCCAGCCCTATTCGAAATGCTCTCGAGAAGCGAGAGATTGAGAAGCGTGCGATGGAGACCGAATGGGTCTACGAGATTGTTACTCTTACCGTTTTTGCTGATGAGGAGAAGCCCCAAACCAAGGCTCCTGAGGCCACGAAGCCCACCGGCGTTGTTTTCATGGAAGCTCCTGAGCCCACCAAGGAGGCTGCGAAGCCCAAGAAGGTCAAGAAGCCTGTCAGCAAGCCCTCAACCACCAAGGAGGCCCCAAAGGTTACCGTCGTTACTGTCGAACCCCAGCCTGAGCCTACCAAGGATAAGGTCTACGAGGCTCCCGCCCCCGTCGTCGAGAAGCCTAAGCCTGTCGTCGAGAAGCCCAAGACCACCATTGAAAAGGTTGTCTCCAAGCCCACCGAGATTGCCGAACCCAAGGTCGAGGTCCCTGCTAGCGGCGGTGATGACCTCTCTCTTGATGGTGCCTATAACACTGTCATGCTCGCCTACCACAACATCCACCGTTTCAACCACTCTGCCTCTGCTCTGGAGTGGGATGACGAGCTTGCCGGCTACGCTGAGAACACCGCCAACGGTTGTGTTTTCGAGCATGACATGTAAGTTGATGACGCGTATGATCAATGATTTGATGACTGACACAGTCTATAGGAAGCAAGGCAAGGGCGGCTACGGCCAGAACCTCGCTTCTTGGGGTGCTACTAGCGACATCGATGGCCTCAAGAACAAAGCTGCTGCTGGTGGTATTACCAACCAGTGGTACAACAACGAGATGGCCAACTGGGCTTTTTACGGCCAGGAGAACCCTCCTGAGGATATGAACATCGACCTCTACGGTCACTTCACTCAGGTTGTCTGGAAGGACTCTACCAAGGTCGGATGCGCCACTGTCAAGTGCCCTGCCGGAACTGTTCTCAGCTTCCCCTCTTGGTACACCGTCTGCAACTACAACCCTCAGGGTGAGCATCTCTCGCATGTTGATGTTGTCAGCCTTTGCTAACTTAGAGCTTTTTAGGTAACTTTGGTGGCCGCTACGGCGACAACGTCCTCAAGCCCAAGGGTGAGAAGCGCGTTACTGTCTAAGCTCTAAGCTATATGATGATCGGATATGGCACGCTTCTACATCGTTCACGGGTATGAGAAATCCCGGCATGTCTTGGTTGGCAAGCACCCGTATCTAGTGAGGTGGCAGAAGACGTAGCCCCCTAGACCACGTCTACAGCAACTGTTTCCTTTTCTTTTCATTTCGATTCTCAATGTACGTTACGCATCATCGTACTTTACGATCTTCTTTGCTCAACATGGGGCCACCTGGCCAACCTTCTTCTCATGGTCTTGACTTTACATGCCTGGCGTCTACGAAAAAAAGATATCAGATAGGGATGGATGGCGCATAAGGAATGAGGGGTAAACGAAGAGTGCCTGTGCTAGTTCTTTCAAACCGCGTCGTCTCTTCTTTTCATTGCCTGGTGCCGAGTCACGAATGTATCGACTCTTATCCATGGCCGTTTTGGGGTTTTGTAAACGGTGTTTGATGACTGCCTCTCCAAACAGTTGCACGTCGATAGACACGAATGGCACAAATATTATGCCAAGTTCTTTCTGTTTGATACGAAATTGTGATGATAATGTAACAAGTGAAGTTATTACCTACTCAAGTATGCCTTGTGCTTTTCAGTCCTAGCGTTATAAATATACTTGGTGGCAGGCGTATAGTACTTGATATCATTTGCTAGCTGGGCTTGTAAACATATTTGCCAAACTTATGATAATACTGAGAGTAGTTCCTTACCAATAAAATGCTGGGATTCAACGGTAGGGAGAATGGTTAAGCATTTCCTCTTTTTCATACACCCCGTGCTAGCTGGAATGTAATAATCCACTGACCTTGAAACACTGACTACACGTAGCTGACTATTAAGCCCTTAGCATCAGGTCAGACATTACGATCTACTATACTCAACTTATCTAGAGCTAGTTCTATGCTTTCTCTTACCTGGGGTTGAGGGCTTACGTTCTCTCTCACTCTCTAGGTAAGGTATTACCTATGGTACTTGAGACAAGAGAATGAGGTGCTTTAAGTAAAGTACATACATACCTGCAACGAAAGAGATGCCGGGAAGATGCTCTCAGCCGACCATTCCTGCAGCTGCCCCTCACATATCCGCTCAGCCTTCAACACCACCACCGATGATCCAGGCCAATGCATTCCGAGCACTTGATGCTGCGCGCGAGTCTTTCATGATAATATTTATAGTCATGGGCAGAAAGAAGAGACGAAAGTTAGCTGGAACGGCAGAACTCTGTCATGTTTACACATGTCGCGGTGATCCGAGAAGCAGGCGTCCCGATTCTTATGTCAACCTAACTTACTATACTGCGCACGAGCTCGCCAAGCGCACTATAGTAAGATAATAACTATTTGCCTCATATAAATTGCTTCTCACCAACTGAAGAGAAGCCTGACTTCAGCTTGGACAGCTTCATGAAGGGTTGTTTTTTGAAAGATGCTTCCTGGTTGGCTGAGCTGACGGTTACAGGCCGACTCAGAAGCGGCAGATGAGATGTTGAGGGTTTCAAGGCGTTGGACATGGATGCTCAACGGGGTATCAAGTATGCTCGTGAAGTAAATATTTGAAGCCTCCCTGACATCATCTTGCTTTCACTTTCACACTCCTCACTAGATACCTTCAGGTCCTTTCAAGGTGCTATCATATTCCCAAAGTCTTATCCTCTCTCGCAACTCTCACACAACGAGTTTATTATATCTCGAAACGCCATGCTAAACCATTACCTCCCAGAAAACTCTCTATTATTTCGATTGATATAATTATAAGAGCCCAAGAAGACTGATATCGTCCCATTCTTGATCACTGAACATGATGATTTCTGTCAGAGACCACCCCTCGACTCCCGATATGTGCCCAAGTTGAGTACGCCATCATCGCCAATGTTCGCGAGTACACCGAATCTGCCGTTGATCTAAGTAAATAGACTGGGATTTCCAAAGGCGGGCTCGAGCAGAATGCCCATACAACCGTTTCTATACAAGTCTTTTCGTCGAGCTATGAGCTACTCATTGACCACAATCCTAGAGCCAAGGTAGGCGAGTCCCAAGATACATATCTGGAGTTAGAACCCTTTAAAATACCATGCCATAGTTTAAAATTCCAGAAAGCTTTCATATATGCATCAATACGTGGCCATATGGCGGAACTTATGACGATGATAATCCATCTCCGTATCTTCAAGGTCTCGTCTTCACATAGGGCATATCCAATAGCAACTCTGATTCGAACCATTATATTTATTCCAACTTAATAACTCTTATCATGAACGTGGAGACGAAGACCATTGTTCGCATTGAACGACCTGCAACTGGTGATTCAGAGGATGGTCTTGAGCTTGTGGAAAGGGATAACACGCTAAGAATTCTTTTTCCACACAGCCATGCGGCATAATATGTTCCAGAACTACTGGAAAGATCTCTCCGAGAGGATTTAAAGCCTCTTAATGTGACACAGCCTGAGGGGGTTATCTTCACCATGTCTCAAGATAGCTTCATTGAGTGGCAGAAATGGCACCTCCATGAGAGGTGTTGGTCTTCATGGCATTCGTTATTTGAACAAGCCTATTCTGCATCGTCTCAGCTATAGCGAACTCACAATCCCATCACGGGGGTCCTCAAGCCCCTGTTCACTGTAAGCATGCTTTGGGCTTGGAGATGGAGGCTTTGCAAGAGCTGCGGACAACTCCCGGCCGGGATGTGGCTGCCTTCGAGCAATACACTATGTTCAAGAAGTTGGTGGTCTGTCTGATATATTTAAGAGAGGAGACTGATTCACGGATGAACCAGGCGAGCAGAAGACGACCGATGCGACTCAAGACCGGAAGAAAGGGGGAAGAAGTAGTTGCGTTGTGTGCTGTGGGTGCCGGTTGGCCTCGCACACAACCCAAGAGTTGAGGACTGGCCTGTCATTCTTGTGCTTGGTGGAGCCGATGTTTGAATATGAGATTGCTAAAAATGGCACAGGCCTGCAGAAACACAACATATTCGCCTTGGTCTTGCTGACTTCTTCACTTCCAACTCTGTTCTAGATGTTCTGTCGACGAGGAATTCTAGCAGCGTGATGTTATCATGTCGTGACACGCCCCAATCTCTTGGACAGGAGAAGGAGCAATTCGTTCAAGAGGATCCTTTAAGTGACAGACATTGAAGCGAAAACGGCTGATGTGGATATCGATGATGGAAATGCTTTCTAGGTAGATAAGAACTGAAATTATCTACGTGACCTATGGTAGTTTAGAAAGATTAATATTTCAAGTTCGGATTACTAGTAGAATGGATGGGACAGCCTTGAGAATGTTGGAGAGATTCAGTTTACTTTTATTATGTGGACTTAATGCTCGATCTTGAGTGAGAAATCGATGTGCGGTACGCCTTGGTGAATCGAACTTGTTGACAGAATGTCGACATCTACAATTTGTTAATATCAACATGCTCAGAAAAAGGCCTACGAAGGGCTTACCATTGCACAAGTACGCCTCAAAGTTATCCTCCTGAAGTCCACCAGACGTCTCAAGCAGGAAGTGCCTCTTCCCTTGCCATCGCTCCTTGAGACTTCTTGAAGCAACCTTAACACCGTCGCCAGTGAAATTATCCAGCATAACCACATCCGCGCCAGCCTCAATGGCCTCGTCAGCTTCAGCCTCACTCTGTACCTCAACCTCCACCTTCATACTGAAGCCACCAACGGATTTGGCAGCCTTGACAGCATCG
The DNA here is from genome assembly GCA_002982035.1 of Fusarium algeriense. Lineage (NCBI taxonomy): Eukaryota > Fungi > Ascomycota > Sordariomycetes > Hypocreales > Nectriaceae > Fusarium > Fusarium algeriense. Next base: position 752 of record PVPY01001241.1, on the reverse strand, counting down.
GTGATACTACCTCGGCTCCAGACGTGGTTATCCTTGAGCATGATCATGGCACTGAGATCCATTCTATGGGCATCTGCGCCACCAACTAGCATGCCGTACTTCTCAACAAGACGGAATCCTGGTGTTGTTTTTCGTGTTCCTGCAATCACACCTGTATATCCCGCCTCACGCGCAATCGACACAAGTCGTTGACTCTTGGTAGCGACGCCAGAGCATCGAGCGAGGGTGTTCAGAGCAACGCGCTCACCAAGGAGAATACCACGAACAGGTCCCTTGACTGTTGCGACGCGATGCTTGCCATTACTTAGATCTACAGCTGTGCCCTCTTCAGCGTGCCACTCGACAGTGCAGCCGCACTGCGTAAAGACCTCGTCGAAGAAGGGTCGGCCGGCGATGATGCCGCTAGACTTGCCCCAGAGGGTAGCGACTCGGGGACCGTCACCGACAACAAAACCGGCGTAGTCGAACGAAGGCGTGTCCTCAGCTAGCCAAGCGGTTACCGAGGTTTTCCACGAAGGAGGAAGAAGGTTTGCGAGGTTTCCTTGGTGCTGAGTCATTGTTGAAAGGTTATGATCAGCGATTAATGATGATGTGGGGGAGAAGGAGGAGGAAGAGTGGAGGGTCGGTTGCTTAAGAGACTGTCAAAAGAGTAGTAGGTAAGGTAAGGTAGCTTATTAGGGAGGCAACTGGTGTTGGCGGCAGATTTTCATTCTGTAAGGTAGTACCGGGTGCGGGATGGCGGATGGCGGGAG
>PVPY01001238.1:0-12102 GCA_002982035.1 Fusarium algeriense | reverse complement strand
ACCTTGAAAGTAAGCTGGATGCCAGTTGTGGCACTCTAAGCGACGACGAGCTGGCACTTGCTGGGTCAAAATGGCAATTGGAGGGCGAGGACATGTTGTTGAATTGCGCAGTGATGCTGGGTGTGATTGATAAAATCAAGGTTGTTATTATTATTGTTATGGTGAGAGCTCCCTAGGGGTTTATATCCCATGCGATTCCATCTAGGACTTTCAACTTTCAATCTAGGACTTTGTGATGTGACCCTGAAGTGAGGGGGAAGCTCCCAATTATTCCAACAGGACAGCGCCAGAGAGGTTGATAATTCATCACAGCAGCAACAGGCTGAAGAGTTAGTATCAACCTCTGAAAGTGAGGCTAAATAGGCACCGACGAGGCTATGAATTGCCTCAAAGATCCACTATAAATCCACTTATAAATCCACGTGTGTACATCCATTCCACTCCGGTCGAATATGTGCTACATCCACTCTGTAATTGCCTAAAAATCGTACATCCACTCTACTTGGTCCCAAAATGGAATGGATGTAGTGGTTCCGACCCTTGGATGTGATGACGGATGCGATTTCGCGACTGGAGTGAAGCTGCCGCTATTTCTTGAAAGATCGGCATAGCGACGATAACTGAGTGTGAGGAGAGGAAAAGAGATAAAACGCGGGAAGTAAGCTGTGGATGATTCGTGAGACGGTAGTGAGAAGTGATCGGTGATGAAGCAATTTGCAGATCGTGGGTCGCATTTATGTTGAGTTCTTGCTGCGGGCTCAACCAATTATTTGAGGCGGTTGGATGTCTTAACTAAGGCGCGCAATTAACATGTCAGCAAGGACATAAGTTAAGCTAAACCGTACTTGGCAGCTGCTTTTGGCTGCATCGCCAATACCCACTTGGGGCTCTTTTGCTAAGAGGTGAGATTAATTTTATGAACAAGAGTAGAAACTATACTTGGTATATTTTATTACATAACCTGGCCTTAACCACGCCAATTAACTTACCTTATGTAACTGTTACACAAACATAGCAATATAATTCCTCGACTCAAAGTGGGACTGCAGCATCCTGCTTACAGCGTCACTGAACATACAGCTCAACTTTTTTCTGAGCACCCTCACACTCTCCCTGATCAATAGTGGTGCGACCATCGAGCCTTCGAGCGCGCCTACACCAGCAAGGTAAGGACGTACGTTCGATTTCCCAGAAACCCAGTCAATGATGGTAGAGCGATCAGTAAACTTATCGAACCGGAGGGTCTTGAGGCGACCCTGTCCGAAGGAATGGTCTTCTGTTGAGGGCCACGACATTGTGACGGCCCAGATAGCCAACGTGGCGGTCAAAAACGCCATTGTCCCGCTATAGACAGCAAATGGACGTTCACGTACACAGTTATAGACTTTGGCCGCATGGTACATGGCAAGCCGTGCCCCAGCTCTTTCATTTCTGACCCAGCCGGCCAGTCTGAGATCGGCCTCGCTGCGTTCTACCTCGTTAACACGCCAGCCGGAAAACGCCATAAGCTCTCTTAAGGGCAAGTGAAGAAGGAGGCTAAGGATGTGATTATGTTCGAGAGCTAACCAGCCAAGCCGATCTGACCCTGTCATTTCATCCTCGTCCCTGCGTAACACATCGAGATAAACCCCGGCGTCTGGCCCTTGCTGTTCGTCAAAATAGACACCAACTGTCAAAAGAAGTCTTGTAAGTTCAGTGCAGTGGTTTGGAACCTCTCTGGATGCGTAAAGCTCGTCCAGCGACTGTCGCAAATTGTACGAAACGGAGGGATCTACTAGAGATAAGTATCAGGAGTTTTATGGCGGCAATGTTATGTGCTTACTCGGGGTTGTTGCAAAGTCAGACAGCCAAGAGTCCTGCGATTCCGCCGCCCAAAGTGCCTGGCTCGATGGCATTGGAACCTGCAGGAGATCGATAGGAAGAGTAGGCGATAGGTCGAAATATAAGGCAAGTTGACAGTCCACGAGCTTCAAATTCGGTGTCAGTCGAAGTAATTTAGTTTAGTGTTCAAGGGGGGTGCTGCTCAATGATGAAGTTATAGTAAAGTTTGAAACATACCCAGGAGAGATAAGCGAGACGCCTGCAGCTTTCTTCATAGACCCAGATCTCCCATTCTTCTGGAGCTTGGTGCGGACAGTCTGCAAGACTGCGGTATAATCGATATTTCGAAGGATCACTTGCTTTCCTACAGATAAGAGCAACGTGCGACATGTTCTTCTGCGCATGCTCAGCCATCTCCATGCTACCAGAAAACATCATCCCAATTTGATTGAGGACCGTGGCTTGAGCAAGGCACAGTTGAGACGACGGATCGGATGCAAAGCCTCGTTCGTTCTTGTAGTTCAAAGATTGCACTGTAAGCTTGCATTCCGACCAATGGTGTGATACAGGTTATGGAGGAGATTGAAGCTCACCCAGAGATTTATTGACCTGCGCAGAAACTCATGTAAATGCAAGACGGCGCTATCTATACCCAGCACCGAATATCGACTTCCGATGACAGCCACAGCGAGCGACAAGATCCACGGCGTTTCGCGAGGATTGAACGTTGGCTGGTGAATGATAGGGAATAGTGGCTGGAAATGCTCAAAATATGCTTGGACAAACGCCGCTGTGGCTTCATATGTTGGGAAGGGTTTATCGGTGAAGGCTTGGTGAAACCCATTGTCTGCGTTTAATGTGGCGAAGTGAACACACATAGCGCTGTAGGTCTGCTGACCCAGGGCTGGTACATGGTGATAATCCTCTATCTTCCAGGTCAAATCATTCGCCGTGATATGATCGGCATGACCAGTGACCTCTGTAACAATCTGATCACTAGGTTGTTGGTGCAGGGGGTGATGAGTGGTTGGGTGACGAGAAGGCCATAGTCCTACAGGAGGAGGTTGATTGGTGATGATCGTGTCTAGTACTTGATCGCTGGTGAATATAGGCTTGGGTGCTCGTGCTGACGGCCAATTGTTAAGGTCCACTACATTCTGCTCGGAAGCATCACCCCGGAACCCCTCGGTGCGAGTGCCGTTAGGGCTTTCAGCTGAGCTGTAACTCTCGTTCATAAGGGTTAAGGTACCAGGAAGCTCAGGATACCAGTCCGTAAGCCATGATGCTCCGTTTGTGAGAGGTGATTTACTGAGGCCTAAGATTCCCAGTTGAAGGCTAATTTCATCTGGGAGACCGAAAGACGAGCCCAGTAAATTGTGATGGTCGGTTGATATGGGATGAGCCGAGGCAGGCTCACAAGAAAATGTCTATATGCCTGTGCTTTAGCGTCAAAGGGCAGACAGTAGTTGCAGACTAGTGAACGGCACCTCTGGTGTTTCCGATGCTTGACCAATGATAGCCTGAGCTGCTCCATGCTGGCCTGATAGTGAGGGCCCGGAATCTGGGGACAAAAACGTGTCCAGGCGGTGAGCGCTGCGTCTCTGATCGGTAACATAGACACATGTTCTTTGCTTTCCAACGCATCTTAGACAGGGATCCCGGCCGTCGCACTTCTGCTTGGACTCAGCGCATGCACGACAAGCCCTTGGAACGCAGACGCGGCGGTGACGGCCGCCGGGACCTGGCAGTGCGAGGGGCGTTTGGGCATGACTTCGTACGTGACGAAGAAGAGTATCCCTAGGACAGACAGTCAGTTAGGCCTTCGATATGCCATGTTGTTAGCCTCGAACATGGCCCCGATACCATACCTTCTCGCAAAGCTCGCCCCACAAGTGGTACAGGCGAAGGGCCTGGCTCCGATGTGGCGCAGCAGGTGACGCTCCAGGTGCTCGGACCGGCGGAACTCTTGATTGCAGAACGTGCATTGCAGGGCCATGTTGTTCTTCCTTGATCGAAGGAACCCAAGCTGGCTGAGCATGAGCAGAATGGTCGCCTTGCTTCACGATCGGGGATGGGGATGTTGAGCCGGAGGTTGCGGGGTTGAAGTACGGGGATGGGGAGACTTATGACTATTTTAGCCTGTACCTTGATTCTTAAGCTATATCCGAACCCCGCATTGTTTCCCGTCGTTGAGTGCCGGCAGGTCCAAAGATGGAAAAGGTGGGGAAGATCGGAGATGCCGGAGATCCCGAAGGTCCGCGTCGGCGGGTCCAAGGTCCAAGGTCGGAGTCGGAGATGCGTGGGTGTAAGGGCCGAAATGGACGACTTGCCTGCCCCTGACGGGCACGCGCCTCACATCTACATAGCAAGCGCTCGCATGATATCTAAAGAAGGATTCTACGATGGATGACCCCGGGGAGAAAAGGCAAGGCATCACCTTACTTCCTTTCGCACCATATCTCATCATTCACATCGTGTCTCATATCTCTTCGCAGCCATCTATCTACCTGCTGCTACACGACTCATTGCGCCCAACAACACTTGGATCACTCTGCCTGACCTGAAACCATCCAGCAATGGCGACTTCTGACTTTTTCAAGCTTGGGAGGCTCACCTCTGACCCTGAGGGTTAGCAATGGGATATAATAGTAGTGGGCTCCGGCCACAATGGCCTCACGGCGGCTGCATATCTTGCAAAAGCTGGCCTCAAGGTGCTCGTCCTTGAACGTGCCTCATACCCGGGTGGTGGCGTCGCCAGCCTGCCCATGGCAGAGGCTGGATACACCAGTGAGCGTCACAATGCCATCCACCAGTTGATCCTCGCAAATCCCATGGCTACGCGGGATGAGCTGGGTCTTCAAGCCCGTTACGGTCTCAAGTACATACCGCTGGAACCTGCGTATGCCATCATTATGGAAGATATGGCCATACCCATCTATCGCGACCGGCAGCGCACTATCCAAGCCATCCGCGAATTCTCGCCCGAGGACGCCGATGCGTATGACCGCTTTGTCGAAAAGTGCGCGGTGATCACGGACGTGGTCTCATGGTCTACCATTGCTTTGGACTTGTCGACAGATACGGTCTCGCCGCCCCTGAAGGAGCCGGCAATGGCTTTACCAACTCGGTGATTCGCTGCCTGGAGGATCACAATGGTGAGGTCCGCCTTAACACTGAGGTAGTCAACATTGTTACCAAGGGTGGCCGGGCTGTAGGAGTGCGAACGCGTGCTGGCGAGCTGAGGGCCAAGATGGCCGTCATTGGGCAGATTCACCCACATCAGCTCGACCAGATGGTGGACGGTCTGGACGAATCTGCCACGGCTCCGGCCAAGGGAACCAATTTTTCTGAATTCACCCTATTCGCCATTCACGCCGCCCTGGAGCGGCCTTGAAGTTTAAGGCCGGGGCTATCGCCGACCAGGCTGTTATGAATACCTGCTGTCCCGGCAAATTGGACACCCTCCTAAAAAGTTACGATGAGATGGCCCAGGGTCTCCTGCCTGAGAACATCATGATCGGCGCCTCGAGCATCAGCACAGCTGACCCTTCCAAGTGCCCTCCTGGGAAAGCCCTGCTGCACTGTGTCGTCATGTGCAAAGCAGATCTTGCCGACGGAGGTTGGGATTCTTGGGACAGGGTCAAAGATGAATGGGCCCAAAAGGTCTTTCAGTATTTCTCCAGATACCTCAAGAACTTCACGCCGGATATTATTCGATCCTATGAGATTGTCACACCAAGGGATCACCAGTCTGATAGCCCCAGCTTCCAGAGGGGCGAGATCTGCGGACTGGCCATGTCCGCAGCCCAAATGGGTACGGCACGCCCGACACCTGCCCTGGCACAATACCGCGTGCCCAGTGTTCAGGGACTCTATCTCGCTGGGCCCTACATGCACCCGGGCGGTGGTGTTTGGGGGGTGGTCGCCCGGTAGCGATGAGAGTGCTCCAGGACCTTGGGATGGACTTCCAGCAGATCATGAGTACCGAGGCTGCGAAATTGTAAATCAAGACAATATAATCATTCCTGTAGTAATGAATGCGATTTATTTTCTATAGTCAATGGAAATAATGATTAGAAGATAACTACTACCGGTAAATCTGACTTTTGTCTATGTTAAGCTTTTGATGAAATCTGCCCACGAGGCACTTGTTGATTATTAAATCGTCTCTATAACGCATGGCCTATAGCTATAGATTTAGATTTTAGAGGAACTCTAACTATGTCTAGCCTTGACCTGCAGGCTCATTGTGTCATCATTCCGGTAGAGTTACGATGGGCCATTAGGGCAATAATCTGTTGGCTTATGAAGGTTGTTATATTCAAAATGCATAAAGGGATTTATATGCTTTATAGGCTGTTCTTACTGATCGCCTCCATGAGGTAATCCCTCGTTGGATCCAGCTTGTGTTTTGCCCACGTCACCAATGCATCCTCGAACCCAGGGCAGGTATTGACAAAGAACTCCTGGCTTCGAACTCCGTCCACGATCTTCTTCCCAACGACCTCAGCGCTCTGACCTTTCCCCTTCAAGAATGCACCGAATCCCTTATGAAAAGCCTCAGATGACGACCCAGAGAGGCCTTCAACCGTTTCCGTATACGTAATATCAGGGAAGACGACGCTGACACTAATGCCGCGTGGAGCGAGGCTCGCAGCCATGCTCTGGCTCATTGAGATTGCCGCAGCCTTGCAAAGGCAGTATGGAAGAAGGTTCTGTGCAACTATCGCAGCGGGGAAGGTCCCGTTAGGGGACGCTGTGTTGACGATCTGTCCTCTGCCGCGCTTTATCATCTCGGAGAGAAAGCCCTTGACGACGCGGATGTAGCCACAGATGTTCACGTTCATCTGTAGCTGGAGGCTTGCCATATCCAGATCGAGAATGCCCCCGGACCGTATCAAGACGGCGTTGTTGTGCACTATGTCAGGAACGCCAACATCTGCCTGCACTGCTGCAGCGAAATCACGGACACTGACGTCGCTGCCAACGTCGCAGTAGTATGCCTGGGCATCCAACCCAGCCCGGCGCAGCGTCTCAGCCAAGGAGTTTTGAGGCTCCTGATGAATATCTGCTAATACGACACGGGCACCAGCTTTTGCGTATTCCGTGGCTAGGGCGCTTCCGATTCCATGCGCAGCACCTGTCACGATGACGATCTTTCCGGCGTAGTAGTCCATTCTTTCACGTTCGCAGGTCCACAGGGTTCTAAGAATGAGGACTTGACCATTGGCCAAAATCATAGTTCAAAGCATCAATTTAGCACTCTCTCGTTCGGACTTTCGGCCAGGAACAACAATTGCCGCGTTTCTTCTTGTTCCTAGCCGAGCCGAGCATGTTTCGCATGCTATTGAGCTTTCGGAGGTTGTGGGGAACGAGCTTCGGAGTCGCGTGGGGTAGACGAAGCGCTTAGCTGGAGAAGATCCGTCGGAGATTGCGGGGGCTAGTCAAGAATCAGTAACACGCAAATAGACTTTACGAATAAACAGGCTAGACGGACCCAATGTTTGTGTAGTATCTCTGTCTTCGAGAACACTAGTCCTGATCCCAGCTACCAAAAGAAAAGTGCGACAGCTGGGGTCTAAGGTTAACTCCGAGGTCTCCACGAAAGAAGAGCCGTCACATATATGAGTGCCTTTCGTCGATATATCCTACTACTGTACTTGGAGCGCCCCCAAAGACCTTGATCAGTATTTGAGCCAAGACTATCATATTACAAGCGTTGATGTTTCTCGCATATATAAACTTGTACAATGGCAAACATAAAGCTTACGCAATTAGAGCTTGAAAAGACCCGTCGTCTCGGCAAATTCATCCCAGGTTAGTTGATTCCACATTCATACGCGCTCCATCTGACTGCACACAATTGATTGCGTTGGAGAACGAGCACTCGCTAATCTTCATATCAGCCTGGGACCCGAGTCAGAGGGGTCTAGGCAAAGTCAACCCAAGGGTCATCCAAGACGATTCGCTCGTGAAACATCTCGACGTTTCCATCCCCGTCCGCGATGGGACTATCTTGCGAGGGAACATCGTCCTACCCAAAGCAAGGGTCGGAGAGGAACTGCCCGTCATCTTCAACTACAGCCTGTACGGCAAGGACGGTGGCACAGATATTGCCATCTTTCCCGCTGCCGCAGGATTGGAGGCATCCAGGCTTACTAAGGATTACCTTTTTGAGGCAGCCGATGCTGGATGGTGGTGTCCTCGAGGATATATCGTCGCAACCATTGATGCCAGAGGTTCATACCAATCTGATGGAGACAAGAGTTACTACTCGAGAGATGTTGGTCTTGACGGTAGGCTCACTCACTCACTCATTCCCGTTAAGATGCTTCGTTACTAATAGTACGTGCAAGGATATGACCTAGTTGAGTGGCTCGCAGCTCAGGAGTGGTCTAACGGAAAGGTTGCGCTGTACGGCGCCAGCGGGTACGCCATGGTCCAGTGGCTTGTCGCGGCTGAACGACCCCCATCTCTGAGCGTAAGTTACCTTCCACCTTCTTTGATTAGCTCACCGCATGTATCAGGTCACTAACGGGAAGCTCTGCTGACAGGCTATTATTCCTATTGATGGTATGACGGACCTGTATAGAGAGATGGCGATGAAAGGCGGCATACCTGAGACTCAGTTCAACCCTCTGTCAGTTCCTACATCCATGAAGCCATTTTGAGACCTGTTAGGAGCTGACATTATCGATTCCAAGATATCCTCAATTCTACAACTGGGGTCGAGGACTGGTAGAAGATTCCACTGATGGGCAAAAGTCACACCCGTACTTCGACGAGTATTGGCAGAGCAAGATTCCAGCCCTCGAGAAGATTGATTGCCCGGCATATGTCATTTGTAGCTGGGGTGACCATGGTATTCATACTCGGGGTACGATAAATGGGTACTATCTCATCTCATCCAAAGTTAAGTTTCTTGAGATCCACCAGTATCAAAAGTCAGTTTGCCCTTTCAGACTTCCTCGAGCTCCACTCCATCAGCTGGCTAATGCATCTATTATTTCTTACAGGTGGGAATTCTCTATTATGGAGGAGTCTCTTATGCGGCAAAAGGCCTTTCTGGATACCTACCTCCTTGGTCATGAAACTGAAGTCCAGTACTGGCCAAAGGTGAGATATGCAATGCGAGAACGCTATTATGTTGGAGATTGGCGCCGTTCTGAGCAATTTCCACCCCCAGAAACAAACTACACAGCCTTCTTCCCGACGCAATCGAAGGGTCTAAGCCTCATTCCACAACCGCTGTGCTCGTCAGTCACATACGATGCCCAGAAAGGCGAGGTATCCTTTGACCTGCCAGTGCTCCAATCCCTTGAGTTCGCTGGACATGCCAAGCTTAAGTTGTGGGTTGAAGCTAAAGGGGCCGAGAATATGGATCTCTTTGTTACCTTGCGAAAAACAGACAGACACGGGAAAGAGGTCGTCTTCCCGTGGCTGACTATTGTGGACAATGGTCCTATAGGGTTCGGCTGGCTGCGGGTTTCGCGGCGGGAGCTGGACAAGGCTCGCTCAAAGCCATGGCAGCCCTATCACTCGCACGTCAGAGACTTACCGCCTCTAAAGGACGGCCAAGTTGTACCAGTCGAGGTGGAGATACAGCCCACCTCTTGCAGATTCCGGTCTGGGGATACCTTGCACGTCGTGGTCTCTGGGCATGACTACCGCCAAGGCGAGTACTCCGAGCATGCACCTATTGCACGACATACCGACACGGTAAACAAGGGTTCTCACATTATTCACTTTGGCGGAGACTATGACAGCCATCTCCTTTTGCCTGTCATCCCCGCGGTTGCTGGATCTGCCCTACAACATCAGAAGCCGATAAAGATGTCCGCGATTGCCCACAGAGTTACCGGCTGGTCTGATGAGAAGTTCTTATCTGAGTATACTGGTGTACATGCAGAGATGACCAAAGCAATAGCCGGCATAGTCCCTATCCTGCGGAATTATACCCAAGCAGTTGCTTGTCCCGCTCTACAGACCCATCACTTACAGACACAACTTGGTAGACCTTGGGATTGCCTGACAACGCTAGGGTGGACCTCTCTCAATGCCTTATGGGGCTCCTTCCAGAACCCTCAGTACAAAGCTACAGCCGGGCAGCATGTCTTCACGGATCCCGAGGCGATTGGCGTTCTGAGCGAACCGGCGATCGAGCTCATGTTCGACCCCGTCGCATTCCGCACGAGACAGAACGGCATCTTGCTTTGCCTCCTACTAGCCAAATCAACAGAATACAAGCCGGAATCGAAGAAGCTAGCCGATGACATTCTGGCAAGGTCTGATGCAATTCAAAGGGCCTTTGCAGGGACGGGTCTACTCCGATATATTTTCAACAGAGGCGTCACACCAATTGATCTAGATGCTTTCTTTGATGAAACTCCGTTCAAGACTGCTGACTGGACTAGCATGGGAGCTTTGGAGCAGTTTTGGTTTCCCGATATACAAACTGTGGACGCTGTCTTTAGCAATGTTGATTGTAGGCAGGCTTTTGAGACGCTGCCATCCTCGTTCACCGCAGATCAAAGCATTAAACTGCTGGGCCGGGAGAACATAGTAGTTGCAAAGGACGCAGACTTTTGATGACTACATCGAATACTGAGGTAGCATATGGTGATTCCGGGGCGGCTGGGGGGCCAGAGATTGTAGAGGAGGCAACCGATGTCAATGTACATTTATAATTGAAGCCCTTATTGTTTCAGGCTTGTCTTCTGTTGATTTGGCTAACAGGAGACAAAGCAAGGAACTAAGCTAAACCGCACTTAGCAGCTGCTTTCACTTCGACGATTGGTTGCATCGCTAATACCCTCTTTTGCTAAGAGATGAAATTTATCCGATAGACAAGGGAGGAGTCATTTGATATGCCGACCTACCAATAGACTTGGCAAACGCTTTTAGCTCAATGAGTTCTCCGAAAGGTGTATAGCAGCCCCGTATAAGATATTTCTGGCGGATCACATTGAGGCGCTCGGGCTGAGAAGGGTACTGGTCTCGAGAGGCCAGCAGGACGCAAGAGTACTGTAACCATACAAAGGAAGAGCATACTCCAAGAAGAGTCCACGTCCGATCCACATAAGCGCCGCTGGGCCGGACATAGAGTTATGAGCTGAACTATAGGACATAGACCGCCTTTGTATCCCCATAACAACAGTATAATAAACGATAATAGAAGACGACATGTTTCCAACAGGGTCTCGATATATCTAGAACATCATAGAGAGCTGGAACAAAGCTTCGGATAGCTCCAGCCAAGGCCCGGATAGGAGGCCGAAGTCCGATTCGTCCTGCATCGGATTATCCTCCTCTCCAATGCGCGTGTCTTGTTCGGAATCACTCTCCTCACCGCTCGCATAACTTGATTCGTCGTCCTCATCAGGGCGAACGCAATAGCAGCCTTGTTCACTCCTGTGCAGCTGTATCACATGAGATACGATGTAATGTATTATATTTTCCTTATTCAGCCTCAATTTTAAATCGTAGAGCTCTTGACGTTGTCGCTCCTTGAATCTCAAAATCCGATAGACGAAACGGAGAAATCGCTTCCACACAGAAATGTATCTCTTCAAGCACAATACAGCTCGAACCGGATGTGGCCGAAAGACATCTTTTGAATATGTATTCAGCCAACAACGAGACGTGTATGGCGTGCGAATTAGTGTAGCCATCACACTGTTGAACATGAGTTCAACACCCTGGAGCAAAATGCGCAGTTGAGTTTCGGCCTCAGCAGAGGTCTTGATCCAAGTTCCCTTCCATTGGCCAAGTAGATAATCTTGTCGGTTGTTGTGCTGATGCAGTGATAACTTCGAGCGGCCGGTTACGAGATAGATCAGGCCAGCGAGTGTGTCGGAGTCATGGCGTCGTCTCGTTTTGGTCGATAGTTCCAGCCCGCTCGTGGGGACTGCGTCCCTGGTGTGTTCTTGGCGTTTTCATTGATATTTATAGCGCAACTTTTGTTCCCGTGTCACTCAGTGATATCTTTAGGGGCTTAAGATTTCCAAGAGCTGTGCCCTCTTGTGAATTCTCCGCGTCCCCTGAATGCGTGGCTTCAGCGCTGTTCGCGTCCAAGACCGTAATCAAACTTATATTATATTACATGGCACAAGCTCTCAGCCATTGTGTCGCAGGGTAGGCATAATCTTCACGGCCTCAGGAAACAACTGCATTAGTAATCTAGCTATATGCTTTAAGTAACTCTGCGGGATGGAATACCCCGCACAAGAGACAACTCATCAACAATCAATCAACATATTAGCTGCTGCTCATCACATTCAC
>PVPY01001233.1:0-11358 GCA_002982035.1 Fusarium algeriense | reverse complement strand
AGGAAATGGTGCCCGAAGGCGATGTCAAGAGCTCGCGGAGCTCAGTGTCGTTGGAGACACATGTCACGAAGAAAGGTCAACTCTCTGAATCCCTTTCTTCAGGCAGCTGTTAGGGTCCCGCTAAGCCCACAGCTGTCTTTGCTGCCATTTTGGCCTGCAAAAACTTTCTGCCCTAGCAGCGCGCTAACAGCGGGTGCCAAGGAAAAATTTTTACAGGAGAGAGTTGGCTGGATAGGATAATGCAAGTTATGGAAATTGCTATAGGGTACCCCTCTATTTCCAGCTGCAGCTTTCTGCCGTTTGTTCCGCCTGCGTTGAGCGGCTGCTGTCTCTTTGTCCTTGGCTGTTGCATATTTACGTGGTCGCCCACGTCTTGGTGGTCTTTCCATGTTAATTTCAGTATGTTGTTGTATGAGGTGTTGACGGTTACTTTGTGTTGACGCCGTAGGTTATCTGCTAGTACCCCAACGACTATTTGGTTGCTTTTGCGGTTGCTACAGCAGCATGTACTGATTGGTACCCCAGCCCACGAGCATACCTCTTATATGGCGGGCTAGATTAGCTACAGTCAGTATACATACAATATAAACATCTAATCTCTTATAACGCAGGAGGTAGAGTATTAGCTTGGGCGGATTCGTATTCTGATGTTCTAACTCATGCAACAAGACGGCCGACAAGAAAACTTACACCAGACATTGAAGGACAATTAACAGGTCTCTCTCGCATTCGGCTTAGCTTTTTGGAATGGTGCGCTAGGCCCTATATGAGTTAGCGGTGATACGCTTCTGAAAATGGATGGATCTTGACCACGAAATTCATGATTGGCTGAGTGATGGCCCCACATATCCAAAATCGGCCACATCTTGACCACGAAATTCTGATTGGCTGCAAAGCTTGGGGCCGACGACGAGGTCAGCAACTTCCAAGACGAATATACCAACAACAAGCTAGGAATTCTCATAAGAATATAAATAAGTTAAGTCTAAAGGCTATAATGTATGTATTTATATAATGGTGATAAGTTTTATACTACATTTATTGTCCAGTCTGAGTGGGTAAAAAATCGATGTTTGCGCGACTTTCCCCAACCTTATCTCTACGAGTATAGGATCACCGTCTCTCCCGGTCGTACCATTTCTTTACTGACACTTTCGCATACTTCGTTTCTTATGATGACTCGTGCCATACTACCCATCATCCTCACTACAACTAATTCCATCTTGCACAAGAACTCTTCTGCAATGGACCTCGATACTACAACCCCATGGCGAGTCTGAACCGCGAGTCATTTCTGGTTGGAAACGGGTCGCATGGCCAGAACTTCATCGACTGCCTCTCACCACATCTTCAAAAAGACTCCCCATAAGAATCGATCAAGTGGACCATAACATCTACGAAAAATCCCTCTCCATCATTAAAAAACACGGCCTTCAATTTGAGCAAGAGGAGGATTGCTGTGACCCCCAGGTGGAAATGCGTGGGCGGCCCGATAAATCTGCAACTGCTCTACCGACCGTTCTTACATTCGCGCCATGGTCACCCGAAAAGAAACCTGTTTGGGAGAAGGCTGTCCAAGAAATGGTGATGGCTCTGTCTGACATGTCCGAAACTTGTTCTTTCGGGGAAAGGGACATCCATGTTGAAATAATCGCCCCCGAACTTGTACAACTTACTTACTATAGAAACGTCGAAGACTCTGACCTGTAAAAGGATTGGGATGCCGTCAGTGCTACCATTCAAAACCGCCTACAATCGTTCAGCGCAACTCAGGGTCACATCACTTGCCTTTCCCTGCAAAGGTACGGGGTGCACCACGAAAGGAACGCCAACCCCCCTACAGTATATGTCTCTATTGACCATGACTCGGATGAAACCCAGTGGTCAGAAGTGGTCAGAGAAATCAAGAGCACTCTTGATGCGGCCGGATGGACCCATGTTCAGGTCCATATTGAGCATAACGAGGGCATGTGTGGTGATTTCGATTCACCTACTGATCTTCCATTCGAACGCCGCAACCGTGACTGGCAACGGAACAAACGAATTCGAGACGAGTATACCGACACAATCCACATTGGCGATGACTTCGGTCTGGCATGTTACACCACACGGACTGATGGAGAGCCACTAAACCAAATGAATGGCACTATTAGCTGCTTTGTCCAGATAAAAATGTCTGACTCCAAGTCGAGTTGGCGAACCTACATACTCACAGCTTATCAAGCTGTCAGGCCTTCTTTCGATGGTTCACTGTCACACCAAATGGCGCAGATTCCATCGTTGCCCCTCCGAAGCCCACAAGCGATCTATGGACGGTTGATTTAATCGGGTATGCACCAGACTCATCAGCACAACCTGTGACCTTCGAAGGCCCGTCTCGATCAAAGCATGACTTTACGGTTTCGTACATTGATGAAGAGCTCGTAGATCTTACAACAACTGTTGAAGAATGGGAGGAAAGTCTTCAAACTACAAAGGACGAACAGATGGAGTCAGACCTTAAAAGTTTTAAGGAGAGAATAGCAACCCTCGAAGCTGAGAGGAAGCTGAAGGTTGATTTCATTGACGCCAATAAACAAGCACTAGGAAGGCTGTATGCTGCTTCGGGACTCCGACGGCGAGTCGAAGGTCGGCGAATGGACTGGGCTTTAATTGAGTTCGATCGACCATGGTCTAGTCTTCTCCCGAGCAGCCAAGTCTGGGAATCTCACTTTGAAAACCGACAAGCGCACCCCAAGCCTTCCTATAACAGGCCCCTGAAAGAGCAATCTCGATCAGTTGAAGACCTGAGTGGAGTTGGTTGGTCAACCGATAAACCTAATGTCTACAAGGTCGGAACGGCTACTGGACCAACTGTAGGATCGCTCCTTTGCGCGAAGAACTTTGTCACTATGAGAGATTACAAGTATATGACTCCCTCACCAACGAATGAGCTCGTTTTCGCGAAGCCGACAGGCTATGCCTATGTACTTGAGCGTGGATTCTGCGCCCCTGGGGACTCGGGTTCCGCTGTGTTTGATGAAGAGGGAGGTATCGTTGGTATTCTGCTTGGAGGCCATAAGAACAACAACTCTGGTAATGATGCATATGGGTATGTGACGCCGATTGAGTAAATTTTCAAGGATGTCAAGGACTTTTTAAAGGGACAGATCCGAGATATTCGAATTGCGGTGGCATAAAGGGTAGTTATATCTTAGCATCCTCCTTTACTCAATTGAGATACATGTTTGAGGCTTTGAATTCTCTTCTTAGGGTAGAGATACATGAAATACTATACAATATCTTTCATATGACATGACTGGAACATGCATTGCATTGTAATGAAGAGTCAGAAAGGGAGCTGATCCTACTTGCGGAAGCTCTTGGAGGAGGGCCATTGGTGGATTCCTCACGCTTGACAGTGTCTGTATTTGATGGCTAGTTCGGCTGAGAAGCATGCAAGTCTTCCAACTAGTCGTGTAACTATCAACATACAAACAAGGTGAATTCTCCTCATTTCTGCTCGCCGTTCTCCTGCTTTGCATTACTAACCGCTGCCAAATGAGCACGGGCAAGCGAACCGTAAGATGGAACATATTTATCCATCCAAGGGAGAACCTCAGCCGCACCAGGAGTGTTCCTCCAGTCCCGCATCATTTCCATGGAGATAGCCAAAGAGTCCAGCACATGCACTCCTGCGTCACGCATCCGAGCGTAAGCATGATCCGAGATCTCCTTCTCGGCAGACGCTGAGCCTTGGAGGTTTGCCCAGACATCGTATCCTTCAGCGCGGAGGGAGAGGGCTAGAAAAGTGGCACCTAACGACTAAGTTAGTATACTTGGACGAAGATCGCTGTTACGGTGGTAGGGGAAAACGCACAAACTTCCGTGAGGAGGGCACCAATAACTACTTGCTTTCGGCCAGTTGCCTTCAAAGCTTCACGAAACTCTGGATTGTCAAAGGCATTGACTTCACCAATTCGACGAACAAAAGGTGCATCAGGGTGCATCTCTCTGATTTCTCGAATGATAGGTCCGTTGGGGCCCTTATCGTCAGTGGTTGTTAAAATGATCGGAATGTTGAACAAAGTGGCGAGAGAGGCGTGACAGAGGAGACCAGACTTCAGTTTTGCTGGCAATATGTCACGCGCAAGATTGAAGAGGCCCTCCTGATAATCGACAGAAATTATAACCTATTGTTTAGAGTGTCAACCAATCGCTGGTTTGTTGAGGAATTAATTGAACTTACAGCGTCTTCGACATTGAGTCGGGTATATGGAACTGGAGGCGGTAGGTTATGGCGACTTTGGGATGCCATGGTAGAGGTCTTGAATGTCTGTTCAATGGTTGTTTCTGGTGTCTGGTATATATGTTATCGATGGGCGATGGTCGATGGTATACTACTGATAATACCTCTGACGGATCGGGCAATAGGCATTCTTTATATAGAAATATGTGGCCTCTTTTAGGATCTTACGCTTCCTTTACAATCATCACTTACGTTCACAAAAGCTGAGCTGTACGAGTTGTCTCGCAAACCTGTAGGCCTTATTTCCACAACGGGCTTTGCCAAGACTCCGACATACCGCGTAATGAATAGAAAACATACTGGGCATCTTCTATTGGTGGGTTTCGGTGAGTATGTCCCCGCGCGGCGGATTGGCGTTGTCCGACAACCGGCGGAATGCAACGCAATCTGTCTGCGCACTTACAGGCAAGCTGTGGGCAGTTTGGAATCAAAATATGTGGTCTTCGGCTATTTAAAGAGTAGATAATGTTTCGTAGCATAGGTATAAGTAGACAAAGTACTACCATGAATTTGAGACATTTTATGTTAGTAACGCATCTGGCACCATTCTTAGGCATGCCTTTCAAATTCGACCCAGAGTTTGCATCGGCCTTCAAAGCCGTGGGCGGTTCTACCGGTGGGCCATCTACACCTGTCGGAGACGTCCAGACCCGACGAGCTGGCTTTGCAGCCAAACTCAAACCTCTACTTGCCACTCAATTCCCCAAACGCGAGTCAATCTCGAAGACGGACTATTTTACCAAGTCTGCCGATGGACATGAACTTCTCCTGCGATGGTATTCGAAATTGGGTTCATCCCCAGGTTCAGCCTTCCTCTACATTCACGGCGGAGGACTTATCATGGGAGATGTGTCGGCTTTTGACGGCCTTGTTGATGAATATGTCGACACATCTGGGGTCCCCTACTTATCCGTGGAATATCGCCTCGCTCCTGAGCACAAATACCCCAAAGCTCTAGAGGACGTCTATGCTGGCCTGACATGGCTCTATGAACATGCATCCGAGCTGGGTGTTGATCCAAGCCGCATTGGCATTCATGGCGAAAGTGCTGGAGGAGGACTGGCTGCTGCTCTCGCGATATACGCGCGTCAAGTACGAGGTCCGTCAATTGCCAAACAGATCCTGGTATATCCCATGTTGGACGACCGCGTGATCCAGCCTGATCCTCACATCAAGCCATTCCTAGTCTGGTCCAGCGATGATAACGAGACCGGTTGGAATGCGTACCTTGGTAAGAAGCGCGGTACTGCACATGTTCCAGACACAGCTGCTCCGGCCCGCTTGGAGGACCCAAGCGGTCAGCCACCTATATATGCGGAAGTCGGAGAGCTCGATCTCTTTCGAGACCAAGTTGTGGATTACGTAGAAAGGTTCAATAAGGCGGGCGTGAGTGCTGAGTTCTACTTGCTCCCTGGTGTTCCGCATGGATATGATTGGTATGCCTCGAGGACTAGGATTGGAGAGATTGCGATGAGAGGGCGCAGACAAGCAGCTCAGTCAATATAAGGGTAGAGACTGGCGACGATGAGTATTTGTTCTGGTCGATAAATAGCAATAAGATACATTCGGTAATTGTTTACCTTATTTAAAATCTTTATTACATGCTATCGTCGTTGTTTCACGTGTCTTAGCAAGCATGTTAGGACACTAGTACCTTCACGACGAGAATAAACGGAAAGCCACTTAGCTCTTAGCAAGTCAGCTAACAGGGTGAGTCTGGGAATGTTAGGTAGCACTTGGAGGGGGTTAAAATTGCAGTGAAGTCACAGAAGGCTGAACTTCAGCATCGGAAAAAAGCTGGCATTAGTTCGTAAACCTATTCTCAATCCTCTCCTCTGATGATCTACGGCCGACGAAGGTGGCACCAGTGCCGCCAAGACGTAGAAATGCAATGAAATAAAACAACATTGAAAATTTCTATTTCCATTGAATCAAGAGAATCCCCATGTCACCACTCATTCCAGATATATACCATACTAGCCATAAAACTACCAATCTACTTAGACCTAGCTTGCCAAGGAGGCACTACATGATAGAATACGGCATGCACTGCGCAAGCCAAAATATCCGCAGTCCTGGTTGAAGAGTTAGTGTATCATTCACTCAGACATTATGCAAACGGAGCGATGAAAAGACTATTCTGAGTGCAGCAACTTACCAATGGATCCAATGAAAAGTTGGGAAAGAACTTCCGACGTACGATCCGAAGCATCGGGCAGGATTCAAGCTTGCGCCACCATACCCATACCGCGTATATCCTGTACCGAACGAAATACCGGCAAGGGAGATTCCGACCATAAAGGGGCCAAGTGTAGGTCCAACGACCTGCTTCTGCCGCGGATCGAGACCGACACCAAATGCGAAAAAAAGTAGGATAGTACAAGCCATGAACTCAACAGTAAATACCTCGCGCATCGGTACAACGTCAGGGTACAACCAGCAACCTCCGACTTTAAAATCTCTCGTGCCATAGCTCGCACGTGCAAGCAGGCCTCCAAGTGCTGCGCCGCCCGTCTGGAACGATACGTACAGTACTGCACGCGGGAGTGAGCACAGGCGGGCAAAGAGTGTTGCGATGGTGATGGTTGGGTTCAAGTGGGCGCCTGACACAGCGCCGAAGCAGAAAGTGAACAACGTGAGGTAGAAGAAATTGAGGATTCCTCCAACTAGAGGGCCCATGAATGATGCGTTGTCAAAAACACCCCAACGCTGTGTTGGAGCCGCAGGAATATTGGCGGGGGAAACATTGGCGTAGATGGTCAGCCAGACAAGTAGCAAAGATCCTACCAGGTTATGTCAGTTCGAACATTCACACTCATCATGGTTGACTTACCAACGCCTTCCATCAACGCAGATTTCCATAATCCAATTGTCAAAAAAGGTCTGAGATTAAAAGTGTCACTCAGACTCATTAATGGCGCCGCATCAGGGACTTGTTTCAGGAACTCCTCATTAGAGGAGCAACGAGACAAAGCCGTGCCATTGCCCCCCAATCTGCCGATAAAAGGCGGAATATGAACCTCGGAATGGGGGTCATTTGGTTGGTTGAATCTGCCAAGAGCCGCCGGATTTTCCAGATCAGGTCCATTGATGTTTGGCTCTGAGTGTCTGCGAGGATTTCCCATTTTGACCTTTTCGGGTTGTGATGATGTGTGATGAATGACGCGACTCCTAAGACTTGGTTGTTCAGATAACTCTGCCAATGATGAAGAGACAATTAAATAGAGAAAAGCGAGAGACCTCGGGTTGCCGACTGTCCGTATACCAACGCCTGGGGGTATGATAAGCATCTCGTGGCGTACTTAGACGCCCTTTCATGCAAGGTCGGGATCACCATACGGGCCGGAGTCTTGGCAAAGACCGCCGATATCAGCGCCACTGTACGACACATCATCGGGTAAACAACAACGGTCCTCCTTAGTCCCGTATTCAATCTTGTCATTGCTCTATCCTTTCAAGAGTGCCGACTACATATCCATTGAGCTATCCACCACCAAAATTATCATTACGCTTTCTCAACATTGCACCCCACTACCAAAGTCAAGAGTCAACATCATCAGCCCCTGGAAACACTGGCCAGCTGGTCCACAACTCCAAATCATTCCCGAATTCAGATATTGGTTCAGTCCATAAATCCTCCTGCCATGGCGGGTCGGGTATGTGCTCGCCAATTATCGAATCGAGACCATTACGCATCCAGTCGGCAACATCGATGTTATTGACGTCCAGAATCAGCTGGGGAAATGAATCATGCGTAGTTGTCTGTAATTCTCCATTTCCTCCTTTCGAATTCTCGCCGCTAACGTTTTCATCTCTACCCTTTCTTGCAGAACGAGCTCTTTGAAGCAGCTTACCCAAGGGTTTATAAAGGTTGCACCCAAGTTCGCCTACATCAGAATATTGGCATCCTCTTTGACAGGCAGACGAACATATTCTGTGCCCCAGACGAAGGACGCCGTCAACCACATTCCACGCCCTGTCCACCGCTTCACCATGGGTTCTCTCACATAGCTCTCTGAGCAGGAATGATAAAGCGTACCACTGGTAATACGTCTCGCAAAGCCATCGCCAACGACGGGTACTCGCTTCTTCGTTTAACGCGATCCAATTTTCGATTACCAGAGTTGACTCGGCAAACAAGGAATCTTTCGCGTCGGCAGGAATATCGACAGACATCCCCTTTCGCAAATATGGGTGGTATGTAACCAATCGCATCTTAGTGAATACTATGGTGCAGATAGTGTAGGCATACCATGCGAAAGGATTCGAGAGGTCCAGATGATTCAGGTACAGATCATGGATCCGGTGTTGGATGCTATTGATCATTTCTGTTTTGCTTTTAAGCGTTTGCGCAGAGGGTTTACCTCTTGAACCAGTTGACATCTGCTGTAGATGCTGAAACACCTTTGTTGACTCAAAGCGGACGACGCTAAACGTCATCTCTGTAAGACTAACTCTGGATTTTGGAAGTTCCATCATGGTTGGGAAAAGATCGGCATCGTTGACGTTTCGTGGTAATTGGGTGTCGACACTTCCAAGAGGGATTGTGGCATCATAGCCAGTATCCTCAGAAGCTCGTGAATCTAGAACGCATATGCTCCACCATAACCTCCGCCTCATTTCCACTTCAAATGGTGATAGTTTAAAATGTGTACCATCACGATGGATGCCTGCATTTTGAGCCAGCCGTACCAGAAGGGCGGTCAAGGTTGACATGACACGAACACTGTTGTGAACTCTCAGACCAGTGAGAAAGATGGCGAAAGCTTGTAAGGTTATGACCTCGTCTGTCTCGAGGAGACCTGCTTGGGATAATGCTTGTTCAGTCGCCAACTTGTACATGCGAAGAAGTGTGACTTTCTCATCACCCAGGAGCAACAGACACTCCTCTGGAGAAAGACTAACGACGACGGTAAAGTAAACAGACATCATCAAGGCTTCTAGCCCTTTAGGCTTGCGAGTAAGTGGATGTGTCTGGAAGATAAGTGGTTCGATTGTAGGGGTGTGCAGAACCTTGATGAGGATGTCACAGTTCTCTTTGAAGAGTCTCCAATAGACAGGGATCTTTTCTGGTGGTGGGTGCAGCTGTGACAGATTCTGGCACGTGGATCCAAAGCCCAGTATGCTAGCGTCGGTGTTTGGGTAGACGTCAGGTACTATATCTGACAACCAGGCTTCTGGCTCTTCATTTTGACTCTGTAGCATACTCTTGAGGTCTTGAACCTAGATTAAAGAATTAGTATGGTCGCACAGGGAGAAAGATATAAAGCGTCATACCTCGTCATCTAAGCTGGCCCAAGAGTTACCAATAATGTATATACTCCTTCCATCATCCATAGCCAATTTCCCTAACTCAGTGTCTAACTCAGCTATCTCATCAATAGACTGGGTTGAATCAGATTGCGGTGTGGAGTCTGCCTTTAAGCTTACAGGGGTTGAACTACCAGAGACTAAACTCTGAGCCAATGCGGGATCAATATGTTGCTGCATGCGACTGATGACGTTTTCGAGGTGCCGAAGCCTTTCCAGGATGATAAGCGACTGCGGTTGTCGGCTGGATGGGCGTCTTGGCACATAGCGACACTCAATACCCATTCTTCGGCAGTTAGAACAAGGGGTAATCCTATCGCATTTCTTCTTTCTACCTCGGCAAGGTAAACACGAGTAGGGATTGAGACGAGGCGGTTCCGACGGTACAGCTGGACAAGCGCCTTGGCTCGGCGCTGATGTGGCCTCTGACTGTTGGCCCATGTCTTAGACTGTAATAGTCTGACAGGTGATGATACGAATCCAAGGCTTGTGCTGATAGACAGGCGGTGTTTTTCGGACGCCGCGGTTTTACTTGGCAAGTTGTAGCTGAAGAAATACTTACGGTAGGGCTTAGTTTAATAATCATCCCCGAACATGCATGTGCCGGAGTCTTGGCAAAGACCGCCATCAGAGGGGCTGTAAGCCAATCATTAGTGAGACGGCATTCGCCGTGTTCTGAGCTGGCCTTTCCCATTCTATTGTTAGCGTGCCTCAATTGCCAATCAGCTGAAAGTTAGGAAGCATGGGTAAGCGGGAGTAATGATTTGATAATAGGATCAGTCAGCCACTTGGTCATCGAGAGTATAGAGTTCAGATTTTGCGAACCCTATATAACCAGATGTGTGACTTTGAGATCCAGATCATTCAGAATACCCAACAACTTTCGAAATCGCACTCTTCACAATGGCTTCAAAGTTTAGCGCGGATAGCTTACTCAAGCTAGTTCGACACCGACGTACATACTACGCCCTCAACAAGCAATTAACTATTTCTCATTCTCGTATCGACCAAATCGTCAAAGAGTCGCTCCTTCACGTCCCAAGCAGCTTTAATTCTCAATCGACTCGTGTCGTTGTCTTGTTTGACGCAGAGCACGACAAGCTATGGGATATAGTGACTGAAGTTTTGAAAAAGAAAGTCCCTGAAGCAAAATGGGAGCCGACCGGTCAGAAAATGGCCAGGTTTAAGCAAGCTGGCGGAAGTGTAAGTCTTGAGACATTAAACAAGAAGGAGCTTTTCTAATTTAAATTTCTTAGATTATGTTCTTTGAGGACCAGACAGTTGTGGAAAAGAGCGTTGCGCAGTTCCCATCGTATGCGGATAAATTTGATGGGTGGGCGACCCAGTCGGATGGAATGTTGCAGTACACTATCTGGCTTGCGCTTGAGGCTGAGGGCCTGGGTGCTAACTTGCAGCATTACAACCCTATTATTGATGAAAAGGTGGCCAAGGAGTGGAATATTCCGTCAACCTGGAAGTTGAATGCACAATTGGTTTTTGGAGGAATAGCGGATACACCAGGTGAGAAGAGCTTTATGCCGCTTGCGGAGAGGTACAGGGTATTTGGGAGCAATCTATAATTGGGGAATATGATGGCCTACTGTACCAATTACCACTGGTAATGACATCCATTACAAGTTTTTGTGGCCCGTGCACCACTCTTTTCCAACCCGGCGGTCAATAGGCGGACGGGTACCCGTCCTTCTAAAATTGGACGGGTCCCGTCCCAATTGCCATGTTTGGTATGATTTTCTCCGCTC
>PVPY01001232.1:0-25879 GCA_002982035.1 Fusarium algeriense | reverse complement strand
CCCTACGGCATCCACGTCCCGAACCCCTTCGTTCTCGACCGCGTAAAAGCCCGTTCTCACCCAGACGGCTGGATCTTCAACCGCGTATCCGTCGACATACGCATGAGTCGTGGCGCAGGATCAATGCGAGAATACATTGAGCGCCATGCACGCGGTGAACAAATGACGGTGCTTTGGTTTGTTGAAGAGGCGCTTGTGATGCTGCTTGTTGTGGAGAGGACGGAGAGAGAGGGGAGGATTGTGTGGGAGAGGGTTGGGAGGATGAGGATGGGGTTTCCGGAGGAGGCGAAGGATGTTGTTAAGAGGTGTGGACGGCTTGAGAAGTTGGTGGAGGAGTTGCCCCTTAGGAGGTTGGGTGAGGATATTGTTATTGAGTAGTGTGTTATTAGGGTCATATAGTACTTTGTAATATTAGGTATTTCGATTGTGATATAAATTTGGTGAGTGATTCATGCCTTGGCTAGTAGTACCTTATGGAGATCCATCATCACGCGCAGGCTCCTTGTCAGGTAGTGCAAGTCTGCTGAAGACCTTTTGTTTCTCTTCAAGGGTTTGCGAGTGGTGCTGTAACGGTTTGAGCTTGGAGTTGGGTCGTTGGTTGAGAGTAGAATGAAAGAGATTCTCGCAGTAAATTGGAAATCTAGTCTTTTAGTCTTGATACGGGTGAGTATGCATTGCCTCATCGTGAATTCCTCAAATCATGATCTCGAATTCGAGTATGAAGGAAAGAATCCGAGCCATTGGCACTAACAACTGCATGTCAGTATCAACTTGGGCTTCTTCTCTAGAAAATGGGCCGAGCACCTGAAATTACCGATTGAAGAATGAGAAAAGAATGAGATTCTTGAATTATTAGGTAAATATTTCTCATAGTTCATTCCCTCTCATCGCGTCAAGTGTTGTTGTACTCAGATGAGGTACTTCGGAGAGAAGACCGAACAAGGCAAATCTGGGCCATCGGCAACATGACCGTGTCGATGCCGCGGTGCCACTCGCGTCAAAATAGCCCGAGAGGTCATGATGAAAGGTGAGGAGTCCGATGGCGGGGCAATATCTTGATCTAATGAACTGTGTTACAGAGTAAGATATAAGAAGATGGCGCATGATGAGCAGACAACTACTGTAGAATACATTGTCTCAGTTGTATACTAAATACTCTAAATCTTCTCATAAACTGAACAATTGCAATAAACACCAACCGTCATCATGAGTGACCTCGCAGCAATGGAGTCCGAAACTCCCAACATTCCACCACCTCGAGGTACTTCACCCTCACCAACTCTCACCCTGACACTCACTAACATCTCCAGAAATCCAACTCCCATCCTTCGTCCCAAGCCTCGATCAAATCCTCTCAGCACACGACTTCTCTCTCGCTGCCCAAAAAACGTTATCACCAAAAGCATGGGCCTTTTACTCCTCCGCCGCCACCGATCTCATCACGGTGAACAAGAACAAAGAACTCATCCGCAGAGTCATGCTTCGACCAAGAATTCTACGAAATGTCGCTGAAGTTAATATAAAGAGAAATATTCTCGGATTAGAGAGTAAAGCGCCGTTTATTATGTGTCCGGCTGCTATGGCGATGTTGGCGCATCCTGATGGTGAGCTTGGTTGGAGCAGAGCTGCTGCTAGTGAAGGAATTTTTGAGATTGTAAGTAAATTATACTTGTAAGGTGAAGATATGCTGACTTTGTTAGATCTCGAGTAATGCTTCCTATTCTCTGCCCAGCATTATTGGCGCAGCTCCAGCAGGCCACCCCTTCTTTCTCCAACTCTACGTCAACTCCCATCGCCCCAAAACAATCGAACTTCTCCGCCGCGCTCGCTCACTGGGTATAAAAGCAATCTTCGTTACAGTCGATGCACCGGTTCCTGGAAAACGCGAAGCAGATGAACGGGCGCCTCAAGCTGTAGTTATAAAATCTGCCATGAGCGGTAGTGAGAGCAGTAAAGATGGCAAGGGCAGTGGTCTTGGGCGATTGATGGGACAGTATATCGATAAGAGTCTGAGCTGGGAGGATTTGGAGTGGATACGGAGGGAGAGTTCTGTGCCGATTGTGTTGAAGGGGGTTCAGACTGTGGAGGATGTCAGGTTGGCGGTTGAGTATGGTGTTGAGGGTGTTATGTTGAGTAATCATGGTGGAAGATCTCTCGATGGGTAAGTGTACACATCAACCAACTCATAGTGGAGTTTCTAACAGATCTACAGTGCCCAAGCATCTATCCTCATCCTCCTCGAAGTCAGAAAGCGCTTCCCCGAAGCATTTCAACATCTTGAGATCTTCGTCGACGGAGGGTTCGAGCGCGGATCCGATATCCTCAAGGCCATTGCCCTAGGCGCAACAGCCGTTGGAATCGCAAGACCATTTTTGTATTCATTGGTCTACGGCCAAAAGGGTGTTGAGCACCTTTCACAGAGTAAGTTCTCTAGTAGTATTGATGGGGTAGTGACTAACGTGTTGTTTAGTTCTCAAGGATGAGCTCGAGACATCGATGAGATTGGCTGGTATTACTTGCTTGGATCAAGCGACGCCCGATCTTGTTAATACTTTGGATGTTGATCATTTGGTTACTTCTGGACGCATTGAGCCGAGTTCAGTGTCACGAAGAGTGCCATCTTCAAAGCTGTAGACAAAAAGAGTGGAAGATATTTGATTATACCCAGTATAAAATTGATAGAGCTAGAAACTAAGTATAATTAATAATAGAAGCTACCATACTCAACCCTTTAATCTCTCTTGAAAAGCCTTAACAGCATCAACCAACTCACCATCCTCATCTAATCCAAGCCCCTTTGCTCGACTCGCATCAAACCACGGCGGCCAACTCTTCACAATCTTATACAACGCCTCATCCTGCTCCTCCTTAACATAACCCACCGCCTCTTTCCCACCAACCTTTTCAACAGCATCAAGAATATCCTGTACACTAACAGTAATACCCGGAAGATTCACAATCCTCGACTCGCCAAACTTCTCAGCGGGTATATCCTTAACCTTGATCAAGTTCTTGATCACAGTCGCAGGGCTGCAGATCCACATTGATATATCCTTTGGTACAGGCAGGATATTAGGAATGCCCTGAAGAGATTCTCGCACGATACCTGATGCGAAACTTGACGCTGCGGCAGATGGCTTTCCAGGTCTTACCACCACAGTTGGCAGTCTCACGATCCTTCCATCGATCAAACCCCTTCTCGAAAAGTCATTCACCAACAACTCAGCGATAAGTTTCTCCGCACCATACGAAGATCTAGGCTGCGGCAGTGTCTTCTCGGTAACATATCCCTCCTCCGGTCCATAAACAGCACAAGAACTTGAGAACACGACTTTAACACCAGGGAGTTTGTTCCTCAGTGCATCGAGAACGTAGCGAACTGAATCGACGTTGACTTTGAGACCGAGATCGAGATTGGCTTCTGAACCGCCAGACATGAGACCGTGGAAGAGATAAACAGCTTGGAAGGGCTGTGAAGTTATGAGTTGCTCGACGACAGAGGTGTTGGTGAGATCTGCGGCGAGAGAGGTTATGCGTTGGGAGTATTGCGCTGGAACGGGAGGTTCAGAGATATCGGTTATTGTGAGATGGATTGAAGGTGAGGAGTTGAGAAGAGGGGCTATGATTTCTTGGCCGATGAAGCCACCGGCGCCTGTGATGAGAATATGCTGTGTATTAGCCATGGTGTTGTTGATTAGACTAGTGACTGTGCCAGTGAAAAAGTGAGAGTGAGTTGACCTGCTTAAATGGTATTCTTGACGGATAAGGTCGACCCACAGTCGCGGGGTGAATGAGGTTATCCGTGTCCCCCGCAAAAGATGATGCGGAGTCGACGGAACGAAATCCGAGATGAACAAACTGTGGAGAGCAAGTTGCAAGATGGTGGAGATGATCATCTTTCTGTGCATGGGTCAAGCTGAAGAACGAGATATGATATATCTTCAGCTATGATTTAGTAAGGCTTGGTTATCCGATCACCGAGTTCAAAGCAAGTAAGCGGATAAGAATGATCTCTCTTACTATTACAACTTCATATCCAAGTCCTGTTCTCAAAATATAAACAATCCAGGTATTCCCAACAGAACAAACGCCATCCTTGCCTTCCATCACTATTGCGGCCGCATCCCATAATCAGCCTCAGGATACGTCGGCAACGACTGTCCCGAAGCATCAACAGTAAACATACTAGGATCAAACCTAAAAACCGGTGACAGTCCAAAACTCATATCATAATCAAAGAAAGTATCCCCATCCATATCAGTATAAACCTGATTCCCCGGCATAGCCATATCAACATGCTCCATCGTATTACTATACACCGCCTGTGTCACTTGTCCCACCTGCGGATCCGGCGTCGCAAGTGTAGCAGTCATACGCTCCAACCCTCCAGCCATAAGATTCGCGAGATGCCACTTTCCCGCTTTTAACGAGCGGAACTGTCGAACGAGGTTTGTTGTTAGATCGTGAACGCGTTGACGCTCGATGAGATCGCTGCCGTATTTTACGGCCACTTTTATGAGGAACATGCAGGCAAAGGCGGTCATGGAGAGCATGTATGAGGGCATTCCTACGATGCCTACTGCGACGTCAGGGTCCGTTATTATCAGGTCGATGATGGCTGTTGCGGCGTTGACGGCTTGCATTGCACAGTCAAGGAAGTAATGGGGGATAGGGGCGTCGTTGGATAGACCGCGGAAGATGTGTGAGTAGAGATGGATTTGGGCAAAGTTGTAGTGAAGAATTGTTCCTTTTCTTGGGAATGAGCCGATTTGAGTCCATTGTTCTAAAAAAAATGTCAGTATAACTCTAGTTTCATGGTTGACGTTGACTTACCAGGCAATTCTCTCATCCACCGAGTATACCACTCATCGAGCTGCCGTCGGAATTGCAGAATGTGATTTAGGTATACCCGCGGAATAGGTTCACCCTTGTCTGTACCAAAAAGCTCTCGAATATTTCGAAGAATGCTGACCAACATGACTTGGCCAGTCAAACGCTTATCCTCCTCTGTCGCAACAGGTGACTTCAAGAACTGTTCCCAACCCTGAATAGACGAATCCTCCTGAACAATCGAGGGCCGTCCATATAAAGTAGCAAGGTGCTGATCGCAGATATATAGGATATACCACAATCGAGCACAATCCGCCGCCTCCTGGCTCTGCTCCTTGATAGCCTGATTATAGCTATTATGCAAATTACACTCAGCGGCGCGTCGAATAGCATACCCCGAGAGCATCCATGAAAGATCACTAAGCCAATATGAAGCGACGCACATGGCTCGAAGATAATCACGATCGATACGGCGCTCAAACATGGACTTTTCCATCAGACGGCGAAACTCCCCACTGCAGATTCCATAGATGTTGTCGGCTTTTGGATCGTGTAATGCGGCTACGGTAAGAGTTGCGGCGGAAAGAATTGGACTTTTGCGGCGGAGCTCTTCAAGTGTCATGTATCGACAGCCGATTCCGTACATATACCGATCCAATCGATCTCGATATAGCGCAAAGAGACTTTCTGCATCAGCCAGTGAAAGCGCACCGCGGGCAATAAAGTCATTAATAGCATTGCCCTTCTGAGCCTCAGGATTATCGGGCGACCGTAAAGCACTGAGTTTAGTAAGAGTATAGAGTGAGTGAATAGGAACATAAGGGAGACCCTCATCTTCAGGCGTCGCTTTAGGTGAGTTATCACATGAAGGACCACGGTATTCCTCTTGCGATACGGATAGATTATTTGATGAATGTCCGTGGTTGTCGTCTTTGGGTGGTGAACCTTCGGTGTCTCGAGAGTTGATACTTTGTAGGGGTGGGAGTTCTGGAAGGCTGAGTTTGGTCATGACTTGTCTTAGAGCGCTGTGCATTTGTTCGAGATCTTGGACCACGGATTCGGAGAATCTGAATGTGTTAGCAATACACTCAGCTGAAATCCAGACAGCGTATGGGGTGCGTACTGTGACTTTTCATCCATGATGGTTTGTAGACTCTTGCTCAAGACACATCCCAGATTTCGTTCCGCACATCTCCTACAAGGTGGGCCACTTTCATCCATCAAACATTTGATCTACCAGTCGCAATTAGCTTCTCTCTCAGTCGGAACCGGTACTGAGTCTTACCTTGTGTTTTCGACATGCTGCACACGCCTTGATCTTGCGCGAGATCTGAGGGATTGTCCCATCATTAGACACGACCCCGGTGATACTTTGGCGATGAGATGCAGTCCTCCCGTTTCCGTTTGGACGAGCTGGTGTAGGGGCCTGTCAATCGTCAGCCGATGCTCAAGCTGAGAGGTTGAAGCCATACCGATGCATTAGCGCTGTTTGCTCCAGCAGAATCGGACCACGTTCTTTTAGCCATCATGGATGCGATTCTGTTTCCTTCTTAACTGTCCCTGTCAATCACTCAATTGGCCGTGTCGCGTGAATGAGTCGATCTTGGCAATGTCAAACCCCTGGCCTCAAATATACCCTCAAATCGTCAAAGACCCATCAAAAATATCTCACAGAAGTAAAAGATCGCTTATTCTTCAGACATAGGCTCAGCTGCATGTGCATATCGCAGGGATTCAATTCCCAGGGGAGAACTCAGCTTTCGGCAAAAGAATGCAATTCAGTTCAGGTCAGGCAAATGTCCAAGTTTAAATGGGGAAATGTGCCCCGACTTGAACTAATTACCTCGGCCAATGAAACAAGTGCCATTTTGATGAAGAGCCCCGTTTATTGGCCTCCCCGCAGCCGCTGAGAGTGCGGGGTAGCCGAATAAGGATTTTAGAGGTTGACATTCAACCTAACCTAGGACCCCTGGATAATCTGATTGATAATGGGATTCATAGTGAATGAAGAGTAGAGAGCCAAACTTTCAGATTCCTTGGTAAGGACTTCTTGATTGGTGGGTTTCATGGAAAGGACCAATTTCCAGTTGACTGGTTTAGAATACAACAGGGAGTAGACCATTCACTCACGGTCATGTACAAGCAATCGTACAGTCAATACTATAACGAAAGGAATTGAATCCCATACATCCTTGATCAAAACCAATGAACAAAATGATCAAGGGTTGACATGAAACGAGAGCCATAGAATGCTAGCAAAGATTAAGAACAAACGCTACTTTGCTTAAAATCTGCTAACTGTACTTCTTTTTATAATGCTATATGGATAGGAGTAATAGCCCGATCTTGCATGCAGAAGATAAAAGTCTAGAACCGTTAAACTTGGGGCCCAAGAGTGGACTTTTCTCATCCACTCTTACTTAAGGCAAACGCGTCGATCACAGCAACGTTAACGGCTTGGTCAAAGCACACACATGAGCGACGTCACATCCCCCCACCGCGGGGCGACAACTACTGTAAAAGGTCCAACCTCTCAACACCAAACTCCTCCATCACTACTTCAACACTCCCTCCCACTGTATCTATCTTCTCAACAACCCGTCAACATGCCAAAGAAACTCTCCAAAAACCCTTTCCCTCCGAGCTCCTCAACCCTCTCCTCAATCTCAACAACATCGACATCCTCTACCGCCCTCCCATCCTCCCTCACCGATCCATCCCTCCCGCTTCCCAAACTAATCGTCTTCGATCTCGACTACACCCTCTGGCCATTCTGGGTAGACACGCATGTAACACCGCCCCTAAAACCAAACTCCTCACACACAAGCGCCACAGATCGCTACGGCGAAGACTATGGTTTCTTCAGCGACGTCCCCGCCATTCTTCACGCCCTGCCCCGCGCCGGTATAAAGATCGGCGTCGCGTCACGAACGTCTGCACCGAGCCTTGCGCGCGATTTATTAAAGATGTTACATATTACTGGTCCAGAGGGTGGAAAGCCCAAGAAAGCGCTTGATGTTTTTGAGGGATTGCTTGAGATTTATCCGGGGTGCAAAATTAAGCATTTTGAGAGCTTGCAGAAGAGGACGGGGATTAAGTATGAGGATATGTTGTTCTTTGATGATGAGGCGAGGAATAGAGATACGGAGAGTTTGGGAGTTACGATGTGTCTTGTTAGAGATGGTGTTACGTGGGGAGAGCTTGAGAGGGGAGTTACGCAGTGGAGGAATAGAAGGGGATATACTACTAGACCTGCAGTCCCAGAGATGGAATAGAATATTGATGGGTATGGGCTGGTTTGGAGTTCAAATAGAGGATCAAACATAGAAAACAAGGGATTTCAGATTTTAGAATAACTAGATAATTGTTACGAATCAAAAGGTAATCACGATTATGTATTCACAACCATATGACCGCTTCAACGGCAGGTTCTAAACATGATACGCCAAACAGAAAGGGATATACTCCATGTACTTCCACCAACTAATACAGTCCATCTCTTATACTTCAAACCATCTTATCCAAAATTGCTTCCAGGGTATGCCAGTCTCCTCCATCTCTAGGATATAATACTCTATCACGCAGCAGTTGTCTGTGTAGCGACAGGCTTGTCGTCTTGAAGCTTCAACTTCTCGTTCATTTCGCCGCTCATAAGAGCATCGTCGGTTTGAACGCCGTCGTCATGTGTGCCTTGGGGAGACACGGGGTGGCCGTTTCCATTGATGTCACCATTGACGGCAGCTGTCTCGCTTGTCTCTGCTAGTGTTTCGACGGCTGTTTCACCACCAGAAGTTTCAACCACAGGCGCAAGGCCAAAAGTCTTGGGGATTGTGCAGATTCTCTCATTTCGAGGCTGACCATCCTTCGATCCCTTGGCCACGCAGACCAATCTTCCATTCGAGTCCTCCTCCCACAATAGCGGTCCACTAGGGAAAGTCTTGTGTCCATTCTCAAACTCAACGATACCCTCCCAGTGAGGATCAGGGTTACCGAGTTCTCCAAAGCTGTAATCAAGCTCACCGCCATACTTCTTAGGAATGTTACGAGGCTCAATGTACTGCTCCAGCACACTCCTGACCTCATGATGACCAAGAATGAAAATCTTGGACACAGTGATAGGATCGAACCAGCGCTTGACCCAACCCCAAACAGTGCTGAAAAAAGGCGGCGCTCCGATAATAAATATACGATCCAGTGTCTCGGGATAGTGTGCCGTGGCGAGTTGTGAAGCAGCCTGCATATGCTGCTTAAGATTCCAGAACTGCTTCAATCCCACGCCAGAAATGTCGACAATGTTGGTGCTCAGTGTGATAGGAACCTCGGGATGCTCGCGATCGAGGAGTTGTGTGCAAAAAGGCATAGTGAAACGAGTCAAGTTCTCGTACAGAGCAAACAAGCGCAGCAGACCGTTTGGTGTCTTGCCGTCGGACTTGGCTTTGGAGAAAGTACTCGATGCGCCGACCTTTTCATACTCGTGTACGGTCTTGGAGTCGAGAGTCTTGACTTCAAAGACGTAGAGAGGAATTCCGCGACGGTCGCGTCGGCCGGTCCATTGGGGGTACTACATAAAAAGGTCAGCGCTTAACATCCCGAGAATTCTGGTTAGAGACATACAAGGCGACGGCTGAAATCGTAGGCATTTAGGTCAATGGTATCGTATAGCACATTCAAGTCGTTCGCCTTGCGCCAGTCTTCTGTCTCTTTGAATTGGGTGTAAGCATCCTCGACGTTCCATCTTCGCGCGCGTAGATATCGCCTGTGGAGAAATGTTAGGTCCCCTGCTTATCAATCGCCTTTGAACAAAACCTACAAGATCAAAGGATCATCATGAGAAGGTGGAGGTCCAACTTTCAAAAGACCTCTCTCTTCAAGAACTTTCTTGAACTGGACAAAAGCCTCCTGCTGCTTCTGCGTCAAATGCCCAAGGTGTCCATAGGGATAAGCGTAGTCGGCAATGGTGGAAGCAGTAGAGGTGATGCGCTGGGCCGGAGCGCCGGTAGCTTCGAGAGTAGCAGCCATGGGGAGCGAGATCGGGGGAGGTATGATATGATCGTAGAAAAGAGAGGGTCGGAGATACGAGGGTTATTGGCTTGTGGGTGGTGAGAGCTGCTGGTTTGGGAGAAGGGAAAGAAAAAAAATAAGGGCTGCAGGAAAGGGAAAATGTAACGGAAGCGCCGGAGTCGCTGACAATGACGACAGTGGAATTAGATTGGATCTGACAGCGGAGACTGGGGGGGGGGATTTGCGGATTTAGGGCTGTCAGTGGGGTTTGAACTGGTCATGGGCCTGATGATCCGAAAGCCGGACCCTCGGCCGAGAACGTCATGAGGCGGATAATTCCTTAGAAGAAAGGCATTGTGTGATGGATATTATTATAGGTTTGGAAAGGGTTGAGTAAATCAAGGGAAAGATATATGATAGCCTGCTCGAGCAGCCATGGAAATAACGTATGGCTTTCTACCCTCAAGTTTAAGGGTCTTTGTGATTTGATCATGACAGACACGAAAAAAATACTGCAACTGAAGCATCATGAACTCAAAATTATTAGTGGAGCTAGTAAAGATCTCACTAAGGCAAAACACTCCGTTACGTTGCGGGCGATGGCGTTACAGTGCGGTACGGGCCGAGGTTCATGCAACATGTTTATTCTTAACGGTCAAAATTGGCACGTCTCAATCTACCTTCGTAACAAAACCCTCGGAGTTTTAATTAAGAGAAATCGGGGGATCTACCGCAGGGATTGACATTTGTTTATGGGTCTGAAACAAAGTGAGGTTTAAGCTTGTGATGGGGTAAGACGGTACCTGATGAGGCTCTTTACATGTGACACGGATTGATGGTATGTAATCATGTGGCTTTTACCACAGAATCAGTTATCGTGAGTCTGTTATAGGTCGTTGATTTAGGGGCGTTGAGTGGCACTTTATGTGGTTGACGTTTGTACAACGTGTGGTAGCTCAGCATTTTATCACTAGCAACTTCACTCACATAAAGCCCATCATGATCCAGATAACAGCACTTCCTGACTCTGGTCACTACGAACTTGCAAGTATGGCTTTGAATCACTGTCAGTACTGGAGATCTGATTTCTATCGTCGTCACAATGCAAGTCCCAGCACTTGTCTATCACTTGCATCAAGCACCGCCAATACAGTCAAAAGTCAAAGAGCCGCTACCAGATTTACCAAACTTGACTTTTACATCCTTCTTCATCCTATTTATTACTCTATCAACAGTGATACAATAAGTTCTTCTTCTGACAGCATCACTTCCATTGAACCCCTCTAATCATGGACGGCTCCCAACATGAAGCGCCTATTCAGGCCATGCCAGACAACCCCAAGAAGCGAGCCGCCAGCAGATCGCCCTCTATCTCACCATCACAGGGCAAGCAGCTCAAGAAGATATGTCATGAAGACAATAATCAGGATGTTAACGAACATGTCAGTGTCCTCTCAACTCTGATAAGACCGCATCACTCACAGACAGTCACGATATGCATCACTTCACCTAGCTAACCGCTATCTGAATAGATCATGTACGAACCGACACCTATTCGAACCGCCCTTCCATCCTATGCTATTTTCGAGCATATAAAGGCCACCCAAACACCCCTTTCTCTCCTAGAACAAATCGATACCTGGCTAGACACGCTTTATCCTTTACAATTGCGGACGAAATCACGTTCAGACTGTTTCATTAAGGATCAAGACTGCAAACCCATACTTCCAAAAAGACCAAATTCTGCTACTACCATTATGTCAGGTAGAACAAAGCTTACCGGTCAGGCTGCTAATTTGGGGCTCTCACCTACACCAAATTCTTCACTAGGAGCCTCGATACCTGCACTTCGAACCGAAGAGGGTTATTCCGTGCCCCCAACACCTACAGAGACACCAAGCAAGTTCAGTGGTCCTCTTGTCGAGAGTCCACTGTACAGAGACTGCAATCTTGCCTTGAACAACATCTCTCTCCTCGACAGTCGAACCAAACTGCCAGACCATCTTTCAAGCCTCGTTGAGACTCTCAAGAAAGGCCGGTCCTCTCCTGAGCCTAAGCCCATAGAAAACGATGACCTTTACCTCATGGAATCGGGCGCTAGCGAAGCAAAGGTCGAAGACTTCTTTCGAAGGAACGTCACTCCTCCAGCTTCCGACACAGATACCATTCAGCGCAGCGATCGCATTTTTGTGAGCAAGAGCGCGCTCCCCCTGACCCCAAAACACTTGAAACTCAGCATCCCAGTTCCCGACATCCTATATGGTTACCGCTTCAGCGCCCTCGAAACTGGTCACAGAACCGAGATCACTGCGTCCGGTAACTTTGCGTTCGGGAATAACGAAGGTCTTGTCTGCCCCTTCTTCGCAATCGAGTTCAAAGGTGACGGACCATCCAGCAAAGGTAGTCTCTAGGTAGCGACTAACCAATGTCTGGGAGCGTCCACGGCCTGTATACAAATCAGCGAGAGGCTCAGAGGCCGACTCGAGAAGATTACGGATATTGAAGCCGCCAAGCCACTTGATAGTACGAGCTTCAGCATCGCCATGAATGGAACTGAAGCTCAATTACATGTCTCTTGGAAAGACACGAACTTTATTTATACACAAAAGATCCAGACGTTCATTATGCAGCGGCCTGACGAGTTTATCGAATTCCGGAGGTTTGTGAGGAATATCATCGATTGGGGTCGCGATGAGCGCTTGGAGTGTATTAAGTGTGGGCTTGATGTCTTGATCGAGGATAGAGAGGTGGCTCCCATGAAGAAAAAACTTCTTGCCAAGTCCAAAGCTGGAGGGAGCACAAGCCGCCTTGAACCCTACTAGGTGGCCTGGAGAGTCAACCCGGCACGGCGACAATTGAAGAAGATTTCGTTTTTGCCTTTTATATGTATGGTCTAGGGGGTCTCGGATACTCTGATGACGCTGAATGGCCGGACCTCTCCAAGTCAACACATCGGAAGTGGACATGAAGCGCAAGGAGACCACGGAAGAGATTTGCTGGTCTTTTTTGTTACGGAACTTTGTTTCTTGGAGTTTGGATTGGGGACAGAATAGAGGCTCTCATGTACTTGTTTGCGGGAGCGCCCGACGTTTTATTGCGAGTCTTGTGGAGCAATATCTTCTTCTGGCGTTATTTCCGGGGGCATCATGGGACTTGGGACTTGGGACTGGTATATAAGGTTGGAAGTTTGCTAGAAGGATGGTTTGTTTATGGGTAGAAGAGCTTGGATGCAACTCAATATGGAGGATGGTTGGTAGAAAATGAGGTATAGACAGTCTCTTGGGAGACTGTCCCAGAACTGGCTTGCGCGTACATTGTTTCTACAGGTAGCTAGATTTCCATCTTTGAACACATTCTGTTTTCATGGTTCAATCCACGATCCAAGAATGGCACCTATGAAGGTTAAACTCAGAGGGATGGTGATCGTATTAACTCTCAATAATCACATCATTGTAGTTATGACAAAAAAGTATGGGACCGATTGTGGTACGCGTCTCTGGGGTGAGTTATGGAATAAGGTTGAATGCGGGTCGTGCTGTTGAGCATCACGATTCGCCATCATCTGCGTCATATTTAGAGTTGAACGTTAAAGACGAAATGATACATGAACGCTCTTTATTGTGTCTAGTATTCTGAAAGCATTAAACTTGAATAGATATGCGGACAAAAGATGCCCTTTAACAAGAGGGTAAGTGGCGGTTAGAAATAATTTGAATGGCTATTGTAAAACAATGGCTTGCTATTAATCTATCGTCGATTCTCATCTTCTATCCTCGAATCTCCTTACCAACGCCATACTAATCCATTACCACGACGAATGTCCTCCATCAATAACGAGGTTGTTCCCCGTCATGTAACTGCTCGCATTGCTCAACAAGAACAGCGCAGCACCCTTAAACTCCTGCGTCTCAGCCAATCGTCCCATGATAATCTCCCTCTCCCACTCCTCCCGCATACCGGGTACCTCCTCAAAGTTACTCTTTACCATCGGCGTCATGATATGACCGGGACTGATGCAATTAACGCGAATGCCGCCTGTACCGTCTTTCTGAATAGGACTCCATTCCATAGCGAGGTTGCGCGCGAGTTGGATAACAGCTGCTTTTGAAGAGTTGTAGACGGGTGAAATAAGACCGCGGTTCGCTTTGAGGCCGGAAATACTGGCGATTAGACAGATACTTCCTCGTTTCTTGTACTTTATCATTTGCTTGGCGGCGGATTTGGCTGTCATGAAGACGCCAGTGTAATTGATGGAGAGCATGTGTGCTACTTCATCGGCTTTGTATTCCACGGTGGGAGAAATGTGCTGGACTCCTGCTGCTGCAATCACACCGTCAAGACCTTGGTTCTCGTCTGCGATGGCAGTGATGAGTTTATCAAGACCTTCTGCGTCTGCGACGTCTTGCTGGCGGTAGTGTAGTGATCCGCCCCATTCGGGAACCACGCGCGCTTGAGCTTCATGCCATCCCTCATCAGGCTGATCAGCGCGATCCAAGCAATAAACTATTCTTCAGTTAATCATTATTCGGGTCAATTGAATGATTTGCGTACCTTTTCCGCCAGCTTCGACAAGACTCTCAGCCAAAGTCAATCCAAGACCTTGAGCACCGCCTGTGACGATAAAGACCTTTCCTGCGAGGTCAAAGTCTGAGAAACGCTTGCGACCGACGTTTGTTCCTTGTGGGAGCGTGAGTTCATGGGCGGGATTCTCTCTAGGATCTGGGTTCATTGGTTTTGCGCTGTCATTTTCTGTGGTGTGGATTGATCTTTGACAAATGGATTTAGAGATGAATGGTGTTTGGCGGAGAGCAGCTATTCGCCCGATAGAGGGTGTCTTGGTAGCGATTGAGCAAGTCGCTCGTCTGAGTATTGAGGCCGACATGTTGTTTGATTGAGAATGCTATCGCTGAAGTTGAAGTTGTGTCAGATAGATGTCAATTGACAAAGACATTGAGATTGAGCAGAGATATCGTGAAAACTTGTATTCGTTCCTTTTCAATATTTATAGCATTCTGTTTCAAATCCTGTTATCAACACTGAGCATTTCTTTCGCTGGATCTGACGCACCGGCGACGTAAGCATTACCCTCCGTCTCACAAAAACTACCTAACTTACCACGATACGGATCTTCTTAGCCACGCGAATGCCCTCTAGGATATGGAGCAGGGATCCATTTAATTCTTTCGTACCCGGAGCATCAAGTCCGCCTGTCAGATCTCTTATCCAAAGATTATGTTACTAGCTCATGTCCTTGGCGTTGAGGCAAACCAAAAGATGTAAGCTAATTGACGTCTCTTGTGCATCATTTTCCACGGCCCCAGTTTTTAAAATGTGAAACAGAGATCAAGGCAAAAAGTCGTCGTGACAGCTGTGGCTGTGAATGGTACCTGAATTATTCCCTGTCATGCCCCGATTGATGAGTGCTACGTCGCTGACAATGGATGGCTAGAGTGGCATGAATGGGGAACTTGATTCCCATCCTTTGTGTGATGCAATTGTTGTGCATCGAGTCATCCTTTCCTGTGATCGACAAGCATATCTCAAGTTCCGGAACTCATGCTCCTTTATGATGGACCTTATTGATCAATACAAAGCGGTGAAAGTGATCTTTGCTACCTGGAGGTACTTTCATGCTCTGGGAGATCTGAATGGACCATTACGTATGAGGCTGATGGCGAAACGGTGATCTTCCTTGTTCTCCTCCGATTGGCTACCATGACGATCTCTGTTAGCCATTGAGTTTATAGACAACTGCAACTCCGACAACGTACCGAGCCGTCTTATATGATACACGAATGAAAGCCTGTTGCATCTGAGCTCCATGTCGATATGGTCGGTTCCCTCGACCCCTCAGCTGTCGTGTATACAGTTATGTGAACACATAGGTGATGGTACAGACAAATACTGGTCACATAATGCAAACTATAATTAAAAAAAATTAAAAAAAAAAAAAAAATTTCAGCAAAAACATACAACAGTGAGNNAAGAGCTATGGTCGTATGTGACAGTAGACTTGCGATACTGGCTTGATGAAGGTTGGCCTTGTGGTGACAAAGTCTTTCTCGGCATCGGTGGGTAGTCCCCGAGATCAGGATAGGAGGCCATTGACCGTTTAAGGTTACCTCATACCCGAGGGTTCAAGGGATGAGGAGAAAGGGCGAGACGGGTGTCTCAAACTCAGTCTGTCGAACCCAAT
This sequence comes from Fusarium algeriense, assembly GCA_002982035.1. Taxonomy (NCBI): domain Eukaryota; kingdom Fungi; phylum Ascomycota; class Sordariomycetes; order Hypocreales; family Nectriaceae; genus Fusarium; species Fusarium algeriense. The sequence goes on along the minus strand of PVPY01001232.1, from coordinate 9,852 downwards.
TGTCAACCATCAAAAACGTGGCATTACGGTTTCGAAGCTTCCCAGGCATTGCATTTCTTGGAACTCTATATGATAGGTTATCAACACCAGCATCCTTTGACAAATGATCACTTCACCAAGCTGTAAATTCGTATCGTCTGATACAAGCTTTGCAGTGAGCACATTCAACAACTCTTTTTAGGGGATGCTGGTTGTACCGCAGAGGCATCGATGTCAATATTGACGAATAGTGATAAGGTGAATGGTATTTACATACCAACATGGCAGCAGCAGATATAATCTAGTGACGAAGAAGAGTTTCCACGGGTGAACAGGGCGTTTGGAAAGATTGTTACGGGTGAATAGATGTCACGTTGCATGGAATATACAATCTCGCATTGTCTCGAGATACAAACGCAGAGTACCCAGATCACATCGTCACCGTTTCGCAGCTTCAAATTAACATCTTAATGAACTCAAACGCTTTCTAAGTTCATTCTAGAGTTGCCAAAGTTTATCTCAGTTACCTCAGCTGTCACTTATGACAGAGGTCTCTTTCCTTTACTTGCCCTAGGCAGTGCAGACTCAAGGCTGCTTCGATCGCGTTCCAAAAGCGGATGATGTGCCATCTGATTCCTTCTGGAGCTTCACTTTCAGCAATCAACACCCTTGTTTACTTCCCTCTTTACCCTTACGCTGCTTCACTTTCCCCAAGCATCTAAGCTTCCATCATGTTCACACCTTCTCAGCAGGAGAACCAGTACTTCTGGAGACCTCAGGTAGGAGTCACCCAGTGAACTCCGATGACTTTTTCTCTTCAGAGACGCCAGATCATCTAACTTACCCCGTTCTCTCAACATCGTCAACTGCTCTACAGACATAGAGATATCTCATTCACTTCATCACTTGTTTATTCCATCTCTTACTCACTGGCCCGCAAATTATAGAGCACCATGGCACCCAGATATATGTGTTACGAGTTCTTTCTCAGAACTCCAGGACTATCATTTACCAAAGCCGACAGAGAAAATATGCACTTCCGACAAGCCTGCACAAATGTCTTCAGTGGTTTGCCTCCACCGCCAAACATGACCACTGACCAGGCAGACGGCAATATCTGCGAATTCTTCAAAGAATGCGACAACAACTTCCACTGCCTTACAATGTGCCCTAACCACGCGCTGTTCAACCCCTGCAAATGTCGAGCACCCATAGACAAATATTTCGAAACCGTGGCGAATACCCTCAGCGGGAGATTCTTAAGAACTGTCATAGCTACAGACGCCAGATGCATTGTCGAAATTGCCCTGGCTGCTCGTATCAAGTTCATCCAAGAGCATGGTATCAGGAGAGGAAAAGCGGAAAACAATCTAGTCCTCCTGAACGTCCACATTCTGCTCTGTTCATTCGTGCAGTTCAAGCATAGCACCTCTTACCAACCATGGCGTAGTCTGTTCTGGAGTGTCGAGCTTGCAATTGAACAGCAGCAAGAAGCCAAGACGAAGATGGAAGAAGTTCAGAAGCAACGAGAGAGGCGGAATGCGAGGTCACTTACGGGAGGGGCAAACCTTTCTGCGGCACAACTCGCTTCCCCCAATGAAGGTATTTATAAAGTTCTAGAATCCTTCTAGATGATGTATGGGCTGACCCTTCAAGGAAACGATGAACAGTAGCAAGATGAAGGCTTTGAACTACGGAACCGGATGGACAATTGCTTAAGCGTGGAGTTCTGGTTGACGGAAAAGTGACTGGAGCTTGCTGCTTTGGGTAAGGGTCGTTGGACTTGTCAAAGCGGACTTTAACTCAGCGTTTATTCACAATATCGGCAGGTAAATTTATTCATTCGCTGCTGATGGATCATGTTTTTGTACTTTGCTGCAAGCGAGGTCCGGAACTGGCCTTCACAAGCTTGCGAGGTGCTTCTATGAGGGCATGTAGCTTTTTACTGGTAGCGATGTCTTATATGTAGCCTTGTTGCAGTCTTGATTGCCTAGAAAGCTGTCAATAACGAGTGTCGTGTCTTTGCGCCGAGGCAGAGTGAATGCTCCAGGGTAATAAACTTTTGAAGCCTCAATGTAAGTCAATGACGAAGGACAAATAATGTCTGAGAGCAAAAAAGACAATTGTAAAATCCTATATCCCCCCAAACTGATCTCATGGCCATTTTGCATGAGTTGAACTTGTAGATGCCTGAAGAGTGTCTTTGTGAAGCCGTTCTACAGAAGATTTTAGCCGCTCCCAAGTCGATTCGAGATCCACCACCTATGGAACGGGTCTCTTTTCATTGGCTGAGACGTAGTTCGCGCGGTTCAGCTTTGCAGGGGCTTGGCCTTGGTAAAAGCTGGCATCAGACGATGACGAAAGCCAAAGCCAAAGCTTCAAAGTCAGCTTATTCTCGAAGCTCTTTGTTCAAGTGACAATGAGAATTGAGACTGATACCGTCTTGTAAGTAGGTGAATTTAAGGCTATAAGGTGATAGACAGCTTGTAATTCTGATTAGGGAGGGACTTTGTTAAATAAATCAGGCTCAAACGTACCAGATTTTCAGCAAGTTCTGTTAGTGGCGTCTTCACGTGCTTTTGCAAACAGGTTAATTGTCGTCATCGAAGCCATCACCATCTCCAGATAAGCTTGGGCAGACGTTTCAGTTGGTGTCGTGTACAACCAATGGATACATCAATAAACGAATTTCGCAAACACAGTCCAAACACTCAGTACGACGTCGTATAAACCACAATCAATATTAATTTCCCTCCTCTGTATAGTCTTAGACAAACTCCCTTACCAGCCTCTTTGTCCATCCCCCCACCTTGAGCTCCCTCCCATCGGGTGTCAGATAGCGCCCAGCCCCCGGTCATTTCCATTCTCCCCTCTTCAAAAGATAGGCAGCCGTTTTAGCGTCTCAGCTGCTAAACCGCGCTGGAAACCGATCGCTGAAACCAGTCCTGAGCCCTGGAGCTTGAGCTTGGGGCACCTCACCTGGGCTGTTTCAAAGCGGGGGCAGGTTCCGTCACTGCCGCAGTCCATTCATTCCATCACTCTTCTCCCCTGCCTTGATTCTTACCCACTTCCCAAATCCAAAGCCCACACAACTTGTCTTCTCTTCCTTACGACATCGTCATCCATCACCATCTTTTCTACTCGCAGCAACAACATCAGCTCGTCCTCTACCATATCGCGAGCGCACATTCTCTGAACCTACTTACACTAGATCGCATCATTTCTCGACTCTCTTATCTATAGACGCAATGGCTCCCCCGCCGAACCCCAATCTTCCTCTCCAGGAGAGGCTTCTGGCCCTTGCCAAGACCCTCCAGTGTACGTGGTATCTTGACATGCGACTTTGTGCGCAGACATTACAATGAGATCGCATTGCTAACTCGGTGTTCTTTGACAGTCGGTTGGTTTGTCGGGTACGTCTTGTCATGAATTTTACCTTTGTCCCGCTCTGCCTCGGTGCGACGAAATGGCCACGATAGCTGTTTTGGATCTACAGCCTCCCTCTTTGGAGCTCACATCACCACCAAATAACCAGATCTCTGATTGACAATCTTTCTTGACTATAGACACCTTACTCTGATCCTCACAACGTGCCGTTATTCCTTGTCCTGGCTTCGAATGAACTACTACACCCGCATGGCCCAGCTCTCTTACCGTACTGCCTTTATCGCTGCCGCTATCACCTATGGCATTGTCGTCTACAAGACCATGCGCGCTCGCGCAAAGACTGGTGCTCGCGCTACTCCTAGCCCCATGGCTCTCCTCGCTGATGAGAACATTCAGTACCTTGGTAAGAGCTTCAAACCCAAATTGAGTCTCATTTGCACTACCGTTGCTGACTCAAAAAAGCCATGGCTCTTGTGTGGCTGTTCTCTCCCCAGTACCCTCTCGCCTTGATTCCTTACACGATCTACTCGGTCTTCCACGTTGCTACCTACACTCGCGCCAACCTGATCCCCGCTGTCCTTGCTCCCAAGCCTGCGCCCGAGGCTGATGGTGCTTCTCCTCGCCGAGCTGTCGACAGCCCTCTCGCTAACCAGATCGGCGCTTTCGTCAAGGAGTACTATGACGCTTCCATGGCCATCGTCTCCTCCCTTGAGATTGCTCTCTGGGTTCGCATCCTCCTCTCCGCTATTCTCTTCCAGCGCCGATCTTGGATCCTCATTGTTCTCTACACTGCTTTCCTCCGTGCTCGCTACACCCAGAGCACCCATGTCCAGAACTCTTTCATCCAGCTTGGTGCTCGTGTCGACTCCCTCGTTAGTGCTCAGGGTACTCCCCCTGCTGCTCGACAGATCTGGCAGGGAGTCAAGGAGGCTGGCAAGCAGTTCCACGACGCTACTGATGTCGGAAAGTACATGAGCGGTCCTGCCAAGAAGACCTCATAAGTTCGACACGACGACATGCAGCTTCGAGACTATTCTAACTTGATGTTTACGCATAATGGATATGGTTTGAGGCTTAGCGAAACCAGACGAGATAGAAACGCCATGACGCTACGATTGGACTAGCTGCCTTGCAGCTAACGCGACAATGATTTCAGACTGGGCAAGGAGATGTGGCTGTGGAAGGCATATTTACACAGCCATAGGGACGTGGAAAAGAGGCTTGGCCTCGTGACTGTATTGTTTTATCCTATACTTGGGGAACTTTTCTGGTGACTGTTCTCGTACGCACGCGGAGGGAGTATCGTGGGCCGAGCATATCGACTTGGTGCGCAAGCGGTTTAGGAGGACATGGCAATGGGAATGATGGGGAAGATAACGAAGGAGACTGGATGGGGTATGGATTTCCTGGTGTTAGCTTTATTGTATTCGAATTTCAGGTTTGATCATGATGTGCCGTTATTGCAGTGACCCGCAAGCAACCAATCATGGCTCAATTACAGTTTCGTTGAGCTTGTAATTGGTATTTCCGTGGAGAAGAGTTGGCTATTACTTAGCATCGGATACGAGGCATCGTAGCATGTGCTTAGAGAGGGAGCCATTGAAGACATTTGATGGACAAAGTTCCAGCCATTTCCTAACTCTGGCGTTTCATAAAAATATAAGGACTTGATTTCATCTGAACATCTTTTTTAAATACGTCTACAATCTTTATGCCCGTGGCCTGTCTATACGTAGTGTTGCCAGCCCTGTATGATGGCGATGATATCAAATTCCAAAGAAAGACAGGTCCCTTAGTGGGGCGCAAGGATGACGTCGCCAGGCAAGTTACGTATGAATCTTTGACCAGGCGGCCTCAGCCTGTTCTGCTCATCTGCAGACGCAACTCCGCCTCAAATATCCATTCCCAGCCAAATCGAGTTGTAGTCAGTTATTTTGAACACTATTGTCTGATTCTTACAACTTGACAATTCGCGCTGGTTATGGCTTCGATCTTGCGACAGATTGTCGCGGGGCCACGAGCTCGGCACCCCGAGGCTGGCTTGGATTTGTGCTATGTTACGGACCATATTATTGCGACGTAAGTATAGTCATTGGAAATTTCTTACCAGAGGATTAGCTTCAAAGCTGTTCTCTTTAGGGCATTCTCTTTGTCTAGCGACTCTACTGACAACTGGCTGTTTAGATCTGGCCCTTCAGAAACATACCCCCAACTTGCATACCGAAACCCTCTCGATCAACTTGTCAAATTCCTCGATTCGAAGCACGGCGATGATTGGGCCATATGGGAGTTTCGCGCCGAAGGAACAGGCTATCCTGATGAATCTGTATATGGCCGTGTGAGGCATTACCCATGGCCTGATCACCACCCCCCTCCGTTCAGACTCGTGCCTATGATCATGGCTAGTATGCGCAATTGGTTACATGGCGGAGAATTAGGCGGTGGAGTAGTCACAGGTGATGGGAGACCTATGTCCTCCGGTAAAGATGTCGTTACCGAGGCGCAAAGGAAGGAGAGGTGTGACAAGAGAGTGGTAGTGGTTCACTGCAAAGCTGGAAAAGGTCGCAGCGGTACAGTGAGCTGTAGCTACCTGATCGCAGAGGAAGGCTGGAAACCTGAAGATGCCCTTGCGCGCTTCACAGAGCGACGTATGCGACCACGATTTGGCGCTGGTGTTTCGATCCCTTCACAATTGCGCTGGATTAGCTACGTCGAGCGCTGGACAAAAGGTGGCAAGAAATACACCGACCGACCCATTGAAATTGCCGAGATTCATGTCTGGGGCTTGCGCCATGGTGTCAAGGTTGATATCGAAGGATTCGCCGACGAGGGCAAGAAGATCGACGTCTTTCACACATTCAAGAAGGAAGAGCGTGTGGTTGTTGATCCTGAAGCACCTGAGGAGAGCGGTATCAGCGATATGATCTGGGAAATGGCTGGGTACTCGGTCACTAAGCAGAAGGAGAAAGCGCCTGATGAAGCACACTTTTCTGAAGCGACGAATCCTGGTGAAGATCCCTCGTTGGCGGTTGAGGAGAAGGAGCATAAGGGTAAAGCGAAGATTATCAAGCGAAAGGGTACGGAGTTACTGCACAAGGTGTCGCCGGCGAGCTCTCATAAGGGCGTTGAACGAACCAAGAACGATTCTGCTACATCATCAAAGACCGACGTTACAGATGCAAACTCGGAGGAAGAACCTGGTGGCATGGCGGTTATTCTAAGACCCAATGAGCCAATTCGCATTCCCAACAGCGATGTTAACATATCAGTTGAGCGTCGTAACAAGACGCCCAAGAGCATGGGTCTCACCATGGTAACAGCTGTAGCACATGTCTGGTTCAACACCTTCTTCGAAGGCCAAGGTCCCGAAAGAGACGGCAAAGCTCTCGACAGCGGCGTCTTCAGCATCGAATGGGACGCCATGGACGGAATCAAAGGATCCAGCCGCAAAGGCTCACGAGCATTCGACCGCATCGCAGTAGTGTGGCGCGTCGCTGGCACAGACGCCATGCCGGAGGAAGTCCTCGAGCCTGAAGAAGGACAGCCTGTGCCGCAGGTTCGACCGGCGGATTGGAAGGGTGCTAATAGCGAAGATCCGGATAATGAGAAGGATTTGGGATTAAGGGTTCAGAGTCCTGCGAGTGCGGATGTTAGTAAGGCGAGTAGTATCAAGAGTGCTGAGGAAGCTGCTTTGAAAAAGGATGGAGAGGAGTTGGAGGGCGTTAAGTCGAGTGGGCCGTTGGGAGAGGATTTGTTGATTGGGGATCATGGGGAGGTTAAGGGGGAGAAGAAGGCGTAGTTTGATGATATCCACATACACGTTTGAATGGACGATTAGATGTTGTAGGATCATGGCTGAATGACTGTGAATAGAGTATTATTTTACCATTCTGTAATAGGGGCGGGTATCTCTAGTAGGAAAGGATTCGTTCCATCACAAGTCTCAGTAGTGTCTACCTCTCCCCCTGTAATGCCTATCCCCTCGATATCCCCCATACGGTCCACCCCTTCTATGGTCACCCCTTTCTCTATGCCCATGATACCCTCCTCTTCCCTCTCTTGGCGGCGGCGGCACCGGTTCTTCAACTTCAACCTCATACTCTTCGAAATCCTCCTTAAAGAATTCGCCAGAAATCTCTTGTTCTCTCTTCGCAGCCTCTGGATCAAACACAAACCGCATCGTGCCTTCTTGGCCACGAACAGTACGTTTGCCAGATGCATCGCCAGGCCATGATGTCGACGTCGCGGGTGATGTTGCAGAAGCGGGTGTAGAAGGCTGAGGATCTTCGGCTTCGCAGCGGGAGCAGAAGTACAGATATCGAGGTTCGAACGCCTTGTCAAGATCGTTGTTAAGCCGAATCTTGATGTCGATGATCTTATTCTGATCAAACTGCACCCCGACCTTGGTAGATTTCCCATGCTGAACGTATAAATCCAGGATATCCAACATAGTCTCCATAACGGCACCCCAGTTGTACTGACGCTTTGTCTTTGCGTACTCTCGAACCTTTTCGACGTGCTGTTCTGTCATGAGGGCTGTGAGCTCCACGACTGCCATTACCATGGAGAATGTTGTGCGCTTGATGGGGACGAAGGTCTTGTAGATGTCGATACACATTGCGTATGCGGTTTCGAAGAAGGGTTTTCCATGTTCTTTGCCGAAGATGTCGCGGACGACTTTTACCATGAGTTTTTGGGGGTAGCGTGTGCGGAAGTCGAAGCCGATTGTTTCGAGGATGAGACGTTCGAGACAGATGATGATCTTGCCTGGACCTTCGAACATCTAAAAGAGTCAACACGTTTGTAGCATGGATGTTTGTTTGGCTTACCTTGTCATCGGGCGTGACAGATTTGTCTGGGTTCTTAACGTTGTAAGCCGCCGCGAGAATCTCCTTTGACTTCTTGATGGTATCTTCAACCTTGCACGCGACGAACAGAGATGCTAGAGCAGCATCTTGATAGTTGTACTCGGCGTCTCTAAAGTTGAGTCGAAATTTGTGGAAGTAGGTGCACGCTGTATCGAACGTCCTCACAGGCCTGTGTCCCATTAGCTTCTCGATTACCATGCTAAGAAAGTTTGACGTACAGTTGCAAGTACTCTCTCACGTTTTCAATCAACTGTACGCCCTGAAGACGGTAGTTATCCTGTCTTGCGGGATCACAGCCATTGTCCTTTAGCATGCGTCGAAGCTTGAGCTCTGATGTGTATTGATTCGAACTGGAGATGAAGCCTGGGTGGGGTCCGATCTTTGGTATCCCATCGCCGTTAGCGGTCGCGGATGGACCATTGTTTGAAATGGTCATTTTGAATTAAAGCGGCGGGGGTAATTCGAGGTGTATGTTTGTTGTCGCAAGTTTGCTGGTGATTTCGGTCGCCGAAAGAGTCGACAAATTGGAGCGCGTGAGCCCCGTGGCTAGCAGTTTTGGCGCTCACGCTGTATTGTCTTCGGGTACAAATACTCAGTATGCGCAGATGTAAGAGTGCAAGGATTCTGTTGACAGATACGATGATGATGTCCGTTGTCGCGTAGAGTCAAAATTACTTCAGTTGTCATGATGCAAATGATACGGGGGAGATTTACAGTAGGCTTACAGTGGGGTGTAATTATTACTATAGTGTGCTCTCAGGGCCTGTGGCCAACCGTAGCAACTTAACCCAATCAACATCATTCACACCCTCGCGCAACCATTTGTTATTTACAAAGCAGTTGCGATGTGGCTGCAGCTAATACTGTGGCGCAGCTACTCCCAAGCCACAGTTCAGATCGTCCTCATGAGAATTCGACAATTCGCATTTCAGTCAGTGAGACCGCATTGTTAAGAAGAACGAAACTGGCAGTATATTTGTTTCTGTATCGAAAAATCGGTGCCAATTTGATCGTCATGTCATTGATTGAGTTGAGCAGGTTAACTGCATGGTTAAACGCAGCTTCAACCTGAACCAACCCTAGACTTGAACATTCACAGAGAATTATATTAGTCATCTCTCGTATCTTCAGTTTCGTCAATATGTGACGTATTATTATCAATTCTTCTATTCCAAGCCGTGTTCTATCCCATGGCAGTACATTTTGGAGAGTTTGGGCCCGGAGGGAGCGGAAGTCTTGACGTTGCATGAAGAAAAATGACAATGCAAACACGAAATTGAGGAGTCTTTTTTCACGGCGAGTCCCAAATAATTAAAAAAGACCTCATTCATGTCAGATCCTAAAATTGAGCATAAGTCTAGCCTAGCCATACGCTAATCTAATCATATGGTAGATAAGGTCATCAAATTATGGGATGCACTTGCTCAAGAATCTGGGGTGCTTCCGGATCGTCAGGGCCGCTTGTGAAACTCCACCCACTATGATCATTCCGCTACAAGGAAAGAGTAGGAGTGGTTGACTCCGACTCTATAGTATACCGTATTATTATAATGAAGTAAAATATCTGTAACTAACATAAGAAATCTAAGAGGTTATATTGCTTAACTCAGATTTAAAG